>JAAAKQ030481299.1:0-22379 GCA_010016005.3 Zanna intricata
CTCAGTAATTTTTTCTCTTCTTATTTTTATATTCAGTGGTGCATCTACATTATTTCTACTACATTTCATTACTTTTGTTTTGTTCTTGTTTATTTTCACACGGTAATTGTTGCATAGGACTTCATCCATGCCACTTAAAGTTTCTCCTAAATCTTTTTTACTTTCTACTAGAATTACTATATTGTCAGCATCTTTATCTTTTCACCTTGTACTGTTAATCCTGTGCTAAATTGTTCTTTAACTTCATTAACTGCTTGTTCTATGTAAAAATTAAAAAGTAAGTGGGATAGGGAACATCCTTGTCGGATTCCCTTTTTTATTACTGCTTCTTTTGTATGTTCTTCGATTATTACTGTTGCAGTTTGCCTCTTGTAAATGTTAGCAATTGTTCTCCTAGCTCTATAAGTGAACCCTAAATTTTTTAAGATGCTGAACATTTTATTCCAGTCTACATTATCAAATGCCTTTTCAAAATCTGTAAATGCTTTGTATGCTGGTTTGTTTTTCTTTATTCTTCCTTCTACTATTAATCCGAGTGCTAAAATTGCTTCTCTTGTTCCTATACTTTTCTTGAAACCAAATTGGTCTTCTCGTAGCACTTCTTCCACTCTCCTCTCTATTCTTCTGTACAGAATTCTAGTTAAAATTTTTGACACATGAGTAGTTAAGTTTAACTACTACAAGATTGTATATTCACTTGTTTTGAATAAAGAACAATTAGTTAATTGTTCTGTATTCTTCACATTTATCTGCTACTGCTTTCTTTGGAATCATGACAATAACACTTTTTGAAGTCTGAAGGAACTTCTCCTTTTGTCATAAATATTATACACTAGCTTGTTTAATCTGTCTATCGCTTCTTTGCCTGCACTGCGCATTAATTCTGCTGGTATCCTGTCTATCCCAGGCGATAGATTCAGATCCTCTTCAGATAGATGTATCCTCTGATATCCAAGGTTTTCTACCAGTTCTCTTTGTTCTGCAAATGCGCTTCTACTGATTTAAGAATTTCCTTTTTAACATTCTCCCATTCTTCTATATTTTCTACCTTATTGTTTTTACTCAGTCTTGTTGCGATGCTCTCCTCAAAATTCTTTTTTACCTCCTCTTTTTCAAGCTTCTCTAAATTCCAACGATACATCTGATGCGTTTTCGTCAGGTTTTTAAACCCCAATCTACTTTTCATTATCACTAAGTTATGGTCGCTATCAATGTCTGCTCCAGGGTATGCTTTGCAATCGAGGAGTTGATTTCTAAATCTTTGTTTAACCATGATGTAATCTATCTGATACCTTGCAGTATCACCAGGCTTTTTTCATGTGTATATTCTTCTGTTATGATTTTTAAAATGGGTGTTGGCAATTACTAAATTATACTTTGTCAAAACTCAATAATTCGTCGCCTCTTTCATTCATTTAGCCCAGCCTGTATTCACCCTCAATATTTCCTTCCGTGCCTTTTCTGATGCTTGCATTCCAATCTCCAACTATTATTAAATTTCCATCCCCTTTTACATATTTAATTGCTTCATCAATTTCTTCGTACACACACTCCCGACCTCATCATCATCATCATGGGCACTTGTAGGCATATAGACATTAACAATCATTGTCGACTTAGGTTTTGATTTTATCCTTATTACAGTGACTCGTATTGCTAAGCTGTTTGAAATACTCTACTTTCATCCCTATCTTCTTGTTCATTACGAAACCTACTCCTGCCTGCCCTTTATTTGCTGTTGAATTAATTATTCTAAAATCACCTGACTAAAAGTCATTTTCCTCTTTCCTAGTTTTCACCATCGGCAAAGTCTCATGATTTATATAGGGAGAAGATAAAGCTATTATTTTATAAAAAAGATAGTGACTGCTTCCTTATAATCTTTTAGACTATCTGAAATTCAGATATTTTCCAAAATAACTTTGTAATTCACAGCTTATAATATTTCATTACCACTACCCAAAATATTTCAAGTTAAGTTGCTGTCGAGCTGGTCCCAAAAAACTGATGTTTTTAGCTTCAATTACAAAGTTATTCACCAACCCGCTAGTGGTTGTTGACATACTACAGGGTTACTTAGCTGTTAGCAATGGCAACTCTTTTGCAGGCTAAATGTTGGAGTTAAACAACCTGAAGTTGGAGTTAATCTAAAGAAGCTAGGTTAAATTTCTGGAATGAATTGTTTATTGTTTGATGGAGCTATTCAGCATCATTACTACCAGTTAGCGTAGCGCTAATAATATTTCCACCCAAATGAGCTGCTAAGACTTCTTTATATACTTTTTCTTTTTTGTGGTAAAAGAAAGAATATGAAAGAGATTATAGATGGATTATAAATCTTTCAATCAGATCTCATTGGTAAGGCTGACAGGGTGAAACAGAATAGTTTAATTATTAATTCAATTTTTATTTATGTCTTTGGGAATTGTTTATAGCATGTCTTAAGATTATATTTTTGCAACAACCATCTAAAAATTATAATTTGATTTGGGAGTTGTACATTTTAAACAATAAATGTTATATTAAATCTGTGCACTACATTTAAATGTTATAATATTGCACTTTTTTTCATAAATTAAATTTAAAAAACTATTAAAAAATTTGTGACAAAAAATCAGTTAATAATTTGTTTAATTTCATTGCTGTTCAAGATAAAAGTATTTTTTCTTTATATTACTTTTTGAAAAGTAATCTATATCCAGGCCTCAGTTATCATATAGTCTCAGATTATCATTCTATTATCTCAGATATTTTATTTTATTTTTAATTATAGCTTCCCCTTTTTTGTTGCAGTGCTTCAGGTACCAGTGCAGTTGCCATTGACAATAAAATCGAACAGGCTATGGTAAGTATTATTAATCTACTTCATTATAATTAATTGAATGTTATGTATAGAAGAATATTATGGTCACTCGTATTTATTTTTTTTAAGTAGATATAAAGCTAGCATATCACAATAAAAAAGTATTGTATTGTTAAGAATATGAAAGCATGTGATATTATTTCTTTATTAATATTTTTTATTTTACAAAATTTCCACATGTTTATGGAATAATTATAATAAATTGTGTTTAAATATGCAAATAATTTTTTTTCTTTTTTCTGTATCTGTTTATGGTGTGATAAGATAAGCTTCTTAAATACTTTCAGAATGTTTTAAATTTACAATTTATTGGAAAGTGTGGTGAAACTTTTGAAATTTTAAAACATAAAAAAGTTTAAATATATTACTATAAGCATTGATTTCAGTATAGTAATGGTACACAGTTGATCTTCAAACCAAAACTCCTGTCATTTTTTAATTTTTGGATTTTTACAGGAATTAGTTTAATAAATACAGATTTGGTTATGGGAATTCTTATCATTTCTTCAAAATCTTTTTATATTTAATGATATATATATTATGCAATAGTATATATGTATTATTTTCTTTATTTTACAAATAATAATGATTGGGTATTTTTCTATCTCAATAAGTTACCTTAAGATTTTATTAACTCTCCGTTGTTTAGTAGCCTGTTGAAATATTAATTTTAATTTTCATCTTCTTAAATGCTTAGGTGAGTTCCAGCATTTGTTTTTAAGATTTTTCATAATTGCATTTTACTGTAGATAAACTCAAGTGTTTTCTTTTGAATATTTTCAGTAATGTTGTACAAGATAATGGCAACTTATATAATAATTAATGAACGTAATGCTTTAAATATTACTTTATTATAAATTTATTTCTCACAAGATTTTCCTATAAAGATAATAACATTTTTAAGTTTATCATCTTCAATAACAAAGTAAAAATCATATTTGCTCCTTTAGACTTTATAATAAAAAGATTATCCCTTAAACCAGTAAAAAGTTATATAAAATTGCAGAAATCACATCTGTTCTAATGTTTATCCTTTATGATGTTAATTTTTTTAAAGCAGTTAAGGTTATTAAATAAAAACCTGTTTAAATTTACTCCCTTACTTCTGTGATGAGATTTTAAGAACACTTTTGATAATGCTTCAGTTAGGGAAAAAACATATCTTCATTAATATTTTTAAAAAGGGTGGTTTTAAATACTGTAGTGGCCCTCTTTTTACTGTCTTGGATGGGACAAGGTTTTAAACAAGTTTTTGAGTAAACAGCAGTTTAATTAATGGTCATTAATTTATGAACATAAAAACAAAGACCAATCCATTTGTAATATAATCCCCCTTTGTATTAATTATTTAAACATGAAATTATATAAAGTTAGGAAACTGGTAAATAAATGGTCTACGTATATTTAAAAATATGAATTAGGGCTATATAAAATTTATAGAGCTTATTATAATAAACCTAAAACCCAGTTACAAGACCTTAATATCCAATTATAATGGACCTTAATTAAATAAATACTTAATTTACAAATGTGATCAAATCGTGCACCATAGTATGTTTCGTTGCTTGTACCAATAGTTAAGAATTATAATAAGTTTTTTTAACATTTATAAATTATATTAACATGTTTTATATCACAATAAAACACACATAGTAGAAAAGTTAAATTAGTCTTCTTTTACAGTTTGTATACATTACTTGCACAATTGTTTCATCTTTTGAAATTAAAAATAATGAATTTGTTTCTTTTCAATATCCCAAAGGACCTCTTCTCTTATTCCTTTCCATATCAGGTGAAAATTTGTTTGACGTTACAGTTTTCAACTCTCATTATCACCTTCATTTTTCATATTGGTGCAATAATTTTATCATTTTTTTCCACATTTTCATCTTAATTTATAAAGGTAAACTATAAAGGTTATATAACCATAAAGTTTGATTCATCAATACCTTTACATTTTGGTACTTGTTTCTGCAACAGTAGATGTTTGTTGTAGATGTTACGACCAAAGTTTTTACTTATACTTTGGTTGTAACATATACTCTGCTTTTTTTTCATTGTACTTATGTCATCATTCAAAAGTAAGACCCAATTGATAACGAAATGAGAACTGTTGAAAAAATAAAAAATCTGTTAATGGTTTCAAATACTTACAGGTACTATATTTTTGTACATAATCATTATTTCATTCTAAACACTTTTGATATCTTGAAATGAACTTCTTCAAACTCACCTCATAAAATTCGGCTGCCTGGGATTGTAATCAATTTTGAACCGAGATATTCAACCCTTCACTGTCCTCGAATCATTGAGGTGGAAGCCAGTTTTTTAGGTGTAGGAAGAGATGGACCTCTGGTAAAGCCCATGAGGGCTAGGAACAGAGGGGCTGGTGTGGCAACTGATGATGCTATAGTGCATTTTTGCCCTCAGGGGGAAATAAAGATGTTGGAAGAGACGTCATTGGGTATGAGATCAGGACCGTAAAGAGGATGATTAAAAATCTCCTCTCCAAATTTCTGTATTATTTCTGTTGTGCATGCAGTCATATCTGGACATGCATTATAATGATAAAGAAAGATTCCTGATTTCAACACTCCCCGTCGTTAGTTTTGAATGGCACAATGTGGTCTAGAAAGTGTTTCACAGTAGACTTGTGATGTGATCGATGTTCCAGGTTTTATAAAATCAAGCAAAAGCACACCCTTTTTGTCTCAGAATACAGTTGTCATGGTTTTTCCTTCAAGACTGGGCCTGTTTGAATTTTTTTGGTTTTGGTAAACCAGAATGATGCCGCTGCTTGGATTGTTGTTTCATCTCAGCATTGATGTACAAAATCCACATTTCATCACCAGTGACAAAATAGGAAAAAAATTTGTCTCTGTTGTGGTTAAAGTGGTCGAGAAAAGCACCCGCAGACGTCATTCTGTGATCTTTAGGAGCATTTGTCAAAATTTTCACCATCCATCATGCACATAGTTAACAATCGTGTAAACCCATCGGTTTGATCTAGTGGTAAATCAGATGATTTCAAAGTCAAGAGTTTCTAAGGTCAAATCCTAGTAAAGGCAGTTACTTTTATTCAGATTTGAATACTAAATTGTGGATACTGGTGTTTGTTGGTGGATGGGTGTCAATCAACCACACATCTCAGGAACGGTCGAACTGAGACTACAAGACTACACTTCATTTATACTCATACATATCACCCTTATAACTCATTGGCCCATACTTTTGAACTGCCCTTTCTAAAATGCATTTGTTGTCATGTAAATAACATTTTTTATGTTAACTCTTCTATTTGTAATTTTAGTTAAATAATTTTATCTTTAATAAACTGGAATAAAATCTTTTACAATGCTTAATTACTTTATTCAGTTTTAGTATTCAACATTTTTTTGTATTTTTTATTCTTTTAGATTTAAAATCTCTGTAAACTGATTTATGTGTTAAGAGAGAGCCCAATATAATTAAATAATAGCTTTGTAATTGATAATTTTATTTCAGTTGTTCAGAGAAAATATGAGAAAAGCTCTACTATTATTGCTATTGTTAGCATTTTATACAAAGGTATAGATAGGCATGGTCTGAAATCTAGTTCATTCCGGTTTTGATCTGTAAATTTGTGAATTATGTGTATTGACTAGCTGTATTACAGTGATGATGTTCATTCATCTTCGCAGATATAAGGAATAAAAGGTCACTTGTGTCAGTTCACTTCCCTCAGAAGTGTAGCTATATAATTGATTGAAAAACATAATTTAATATACTTTGCATCACCTTCAATAGACTAAACTTTAATAAGTTACTTTTCCTAGCATTACAATGCATTAATAATACTTCAAATATTATTATTTTCGCATTAATATTATTATTATTATTATGATCTGTGTAAATTTGTATTTATGTTAGGGATTTATAAGCCAAAAATTTTGTCTGGCCTTACAATGTTATAAAATCAAGTGACACCAAAAGTAGTGATTTGGTGTATTAAATGTGATGTGTTATAATGGCTAGTGAGTGCCTTCCCTTGTGTACTCATTTACCAACATGTAATGATGGATGAAATTTTTCAGGTCATCTGCCATCTTCGTTAGTGGTCTCTCAGTTACCCAAAAAACAAAGTTTATGATGAACAGTTATTATATTCAACTTTAATAAGTCCTTTATAAATATTAACATTAATCCACCTGAATATGTACGGTCTTTCAGGAAATACCTTTCCTTAATAACTGTTCTAAAAGTTCATTACTCCATTACATTTTTTGACGAGGTGTTTATGTGGTATCTTGAAAAGTAGTAGTTATTTTCACATTCTTTAATTGTTAGGACAATTCCTCAAGAATAGCCGCAAGAATCTTAGATACTTGGGTAATCTGGTTGCTATTGACCCAGCTATTGCTGGGTCAATGCTGAACTCTGTGGCAGAGGTAGCATCCTTTGTCATTTCATCTGTAAGGTTTCTGTGTTCAAATATCGGTTAAGATGGATTTTTATCAATTAAAAATTTCCATACTTATTTTCTTCTAGTAGTTTGGTGGTATTAGGTAAGACATCCAGCCATGAAATTCCTGTCAAATCTCTCCTGCATTAACCTAGAAAATAAAATGGGAACGTTGATGTAAAATTAAGAAAAGTTTCTTTTAAATTATTAGATGCTATCATGAATATGAAAGTCTGTCTATCCTAGAAGTGAAGGAAATAAATTTATGAAAATATTTTCATTTGGTGTAAGATTTATTGATGTTCTATGGTCATAAATCACTGAAAAAATTAAAAAATTACTGTTAACTATACACTACACTCTAACTTCATTGGTCGACTAGAATACTGTATTAAAAGTGGTGTTTACTATTTGTATCCTATCCTTAGTTTACTATCTTCATTTTCCAAGATTCTATTCCTCAAGGTATAGAAGTATCAAAGTTATAATGATCCATTTTGCAGTCTTGGTTAAGACTGCTTGAGGTGTTATTATCTATTAACATAGCACAAGACATAACATTTTAGCACAAAATTGACCTTTTCTTAGATTTGCAACTTATTTAGTAAAATATTATTTTATTATTTTTCTTTATATAATTTAAGTAATAAATATCATAAAGGTACATAATTTGTAAATTTATTGTTGGTAGAAGGGTTAAATTTTAATTTCTAAGTAAGTCAGGAATTTCAACAGTGTCAATGCAAAAAAAATGCTTTAAATGATTTATTTTGAACAATAATTAATTTATGTCATTCATTGTATTTTATTATACTTTTCATTTTTTCTTATTGTTTAATACCATATTATTTATTTTAATAATTTTTGTAATTTCATAACATCTGTGTTTTTCATCCTTCAAGTTGGTTTTATTTATGTGCTTGCTTATTTATTTTCAATCTATCTTCCTGTTCACTCTCATCATGTTAATAAAAATAAAAATCATTTTAAATTGTCATTTAATTTTGAATAGATAGTTCAAGGATTTAACATTATAGGCCAACTATTTTTGGAACAATACTATATACAATATTACTGTCTTTTATTTTTCAGTTCTTAAAAATAACTTGTTTGTTTTATTTTATGAAAAAAATATGCTATATGCTTATATTTTATCACTTTTTTGCCTTTTTTAAATTAAAAAAAAAAATAATATTTGATTTTAGTTAATACATTAGTTTTCTTTGTTACTTTAGTAGTTTGAATTATTATCTTTATATTACTAGATAATGGTTTGTTTATTGATAGCCAGATGAAAGTGTGTAACATTCAGTCAAATAATTTGATCATTGATTGACTAAGAACTGTTCGCTAATTAACCAGAGTCATATGGTCCTTAAAAATTATATACAAACGTAATTGTATGATAAGAAGTTCAAAGTGATTTTCTGTTACCCTCTACTACTTAACTGAAGAAAGAACTATAATACAGTTGAACATCAGCAGAAAAGCCCACTACCATTTTTTTAAATATTCTTTTTACTCACTTGAAATGTGGGCTCATACCAATCACCTTCCCCCTATTATTATTATTTCTTTTTTAAAGAAATGATTAAGTGCTCTTTATTTGATAAGCACTTAATTATGCTTATTGTGCTCCAGAAGACAGGAAGCACTGTCCACTACATCAATCCATAGGTATTTACAGGTCCAGGTGCTGAAGAACCTAGCAGGTTCAGATCCTCATCCTTAGTACTCAGAATAGGATAAAAGTATCAACAACAAGGAAAAGAAGAGGGTAAGAGAAAGGATGAACTAGCTATCCATCTAAGGTAAACATTATTAATTTTCGTGCCCAGGACCTACTTTTAACCCAGGGAAATCCCCTTATTTTCTTGATGGGGTTAAATACAGCAAAGAACTTTCACAAACAAGTTACCAGCTTTTGTTACCCATGATATTAGTACTTTTGGACTCAAATGTTGAGAAACACAAAAATTGGAGAGAGAATTTTTTGTTACTGATTGAGGTTACTCTTAGCTTCTGCTGCAATCAACTGTAGTTTGTAAAATAAAATTACTGGATTTTGTGTCACCTTTTGTTGTTTACCAAGACTGGTGTTTTAAATTGTGGTGAGAAATTTCAATCGCTGATTTATTTAATTTTTTAATTTCCAGTTTTTAAATTTGTATAATTATATATTCAGCATTTAATATTTAGCTTATATTATACTAGTTTAATTTTTCTTTACTAAATGCTGAAACCTCCTGCTTGAATATTAATTATTTCATGGTCTTTACTTGTCATATTCATCTCGCTTTTCATGGTAATTTCTTGCTTAGATAATTAATGTTTTTAACTATATTTTTTTCATATTTTGGAAAGTATTTATTTTATTTTTTAGTTCTTTATTTCAGGGCTCAAAATCATGCTTTTGTCTGATTTTTATCTCAATAATAATAAATCAATCAATAAATAATAATAAGCAAAAGTAACTCGTGATGTCAGTTCATTTTGACATAATTTTATTGTCTTCCTGAACACAACTGAACATGAATAGAAAAAACTTTTATATTTCTATTATTTTACTATTTTTTTTTCATCTTTTGTACTTTATATTTGTTGATTCTTTAAAATTATTTTATAAGTTCACCTGAATATCTTCATTCTTCTTTGACAAATCTGTTGTATATATTTAAAATAATTGTTTAACAATTTAAGCTGTGTGTTTATTTATTTATTTTAATTCGTTCTGATTTAGAAGATTCTTTGAGAAAACATAACCTTTCCCTTATTCACTGTTTAGTGTTTATATCAACACATATCTGGTCTGAACGGTTTATTTTTCAGTTGGATATGTGAAAAAAATCTGGGAATGAGTGAGGTGTTCCTTTAGGAATCGTCGTACTTTCTTCATACACAAATGTGTCCTAAAAACTGTAGCATGCTCATTCTCAAGAATACCTAGCATCCCATGCCAGTAATACCAGGAAAGTTGGCCTTGGGCCAGTAATTAAAATACTCCAGTCAGAGACAACCCTCTTTGTGGTCAATTGTGCTTCTGCTCTCATCCATTTTTCTTATTCTATATTGCTCTTTTCTTCTTTCTTGGATTAATGCCATTGAATTGATTCAACCACTACTATGATTCCATTTGTTTTTCATGATAGCAGTTTCCAGCAACCATTTTCTTTTTTAGTTTACTGGGACAGCAATTCTGTGTGGTTGTGGAACTATCCAAGGGCTTTGTTTCCTACTTGAAAGTTGCATAAAAAGTGAAACTAGTGGCTGAGGAGTTTACTCGATAATTCTCTTATTTATAAGATATAACCTAATTTAATCTGCTAGGCAAGTTATGAGCAAACGGGTCAGACAACAAATTTAAGCAAAAATTATTTTCTATATTATTTTATCTCATTTTAATTCTTTTTTTTTTCTTTCTTTTTTTTAGGATTTAGTGAAAAGCCATCTTATGTTTGCTGTAAGAGAAGAAGTAGAAGTATTAAAAGAAAAGATTGCAGAATTAATGGACAGAATAAATCATTTAGAAGTGGAGAATACAATATTAAAAGCAAACGCATCACAAGAAACATTGGCACAATTATCAAATCTACCTGCACCACCATCGTCAAATAATGCGCCATAAAAAAATAATAAGTCATGCTACTGGAACTACGTGACAGCACTGTAATAATTAAAAACAAAAAACAAACATTTATAACAAAACACAAAGATGAAGAAGATAATGAAGAATGAATACAAGTTCACACTCGCCATCGTGATTTGAAGAGACGTGGTGTTGTGTTTTGTGCTTGTAGTAGTTGTCGTCATCAACATTGTTGTCCATCCTTAACTAATGTTGTTGTTGTTTGTTGTTGTTCATAGATGCTGCTGCTGTTAGCATTCATCTTCACTTTCGAGTGTTAACACTCACATATACACATACTCGCGCACAGACACACAGTATTTCATTGTTTCCTATAAAAACATAACAATATTAGTATTTGTGAAACTTGAATACTCTATTAAAAGTATGCTATTACAATCTGATGACCATCTTTTATATATATATATATATTTAAAAAATAAAAACAAACATATTATTATTGTTGTGAATGCATTATAATAATATCTCAGTTATATAATATATCAAATAAATATATATATAAAATATATACATATAAATGTATATCTCCGTATAAAAATATGTAATTTTATTTTTCTTTATTATTATTATATTAGGCAATGTTTCCTAATAGTTTAACGTATTATCATTATTATTATTATTATTGAATCTTTAATAAATATATATATATTTATTTATTTAATTATAAAAGTTAGGGAAAAAAGTAGCATAATAAATAATAACAAATTTTAATGACTGTTAACTGGTAAGAAAATATAACATGATTATATTTAATTAATTAAAAGGTTATATGTTTATAAACAGGGTATTTATTATATTTGACATTTAAATTCTGTTGATTTACCATTTTGAATGATTGATGAATGATTAATAGTTTATATAATAAAAATGAAAAAAAAAAACATTTTGATCACTGAAGATAAACGGATTGTTGATATCATTTCAGGTACAGTTTTTGTAATTATTATTTTGTTTTTCTGTTTTGTAGAATTTTCTTTACATGCATTGAAAGTATTAATTATATAATTATGTGGACTAATTAAACTATTATCTTTAGGAAATTTGATCACTTTCTAAAAAAAAAAAATAATAAAAAAAAATTATAATTAATTTGTTCTTCAATATAAACATTTTACTAAATAAAATGTGTAGAATAATTTTTTTTTTAATATTTCAATTTTATTTTATTATTGTTGATGTAATGTAATAATATAAAATAATACCTCATAGAAATACAACATTATTATGCTATAGCAATAATTAATCCTTTATGATAATAAATATTTAATTTCTTTTCATATTTTTGTAATAATTTTCCTTTTTATCTCTATAATTTATTGTAGTATATTATTATTATTGTTGCCAAATAATTAAATAAAAAAATAAACATTTATTCTGTAATATAATAATTTATTTTTATAAAATATAATATGTATTATTTATTATTATTTATGTATAATTATTTTATAAATACATAGGATACTTTTTTTATAATTGTCATCATATCAGGTGCGTATCAGATTTTCAGCCAGTTTTTTTTTTTTTTTTTTTTTTTGTAATATTACAAAATGATTTAACCTCCATTTTTTGAAATTTAACCAAGAAGGAAAAGTAATAGCTATTTTTTTCATATATGTATTGTATTTATGTTACCATAAAATATTTTATTGTTTATTTATTATTAACTATTATTGTTGTTTTTTCTTATTATTTGGTATTATATAACAATATATAATGCTATATGTATTTATATCTGTACAATTGAAACTCATGTATAATTATAATTTTTTAATAAATATTATTATACAGTTTTGGGTTACACTTTTTTAAAATTTACACAGTTTTTTTATCACTATATTATAAAATAATATTTTTTATTTTTTTTATATAGAAAATCTAACATTTTAAATATAGGAACTATATTATATTTTGTTAAAGCTATTCTATGCTGAATTATGATAAAAACGTAATTCAATCCTTGCCAAAAAAAAAAGTTAGAAATAGTTTTATTTTAAAATAATTACTTTGAATAATTCATTAAAAATAAATAACCCTAAAAATTAATTTTTGTTTAAATGCAATATATTAAAATTTAAACATTTTAATTAAATTCTTGTAAAAGATATTCAAAGCGAGTTACTTGGCCGGTTATATATCTTTGCGCTTGATTAATCAGTGTACTGAAATATATATAGCACAATTTAAGAAGATATAAAATAATGGTTGCATTTATATTTGTTTAAAGAATGGGTTTTTTTTTTAATGTGGCACCAGAAATAAAAGTCACTTTTAAACAGATCTGATGAATTTGATTACAAATAAATCGATCCTTACCCCTTGAATATATTAAATTTTTTCCCCGATGTTGTTTTGATGGTAGTTATTTTTGCCAAACATTTTTTACCATATGTGTCAGTAAAGTTAAAGTTTTACTAGATAAAAATTTTAACTGAAAGAAACGTTTCAATAAAATAAAATAAAAATATTTCCTACTCTCATAGCAGAGTCAATAAGTCACTTAAATTTGTGAATAAATATGTATAACATAATTAACACTAAAATAAAAGTATGAACCTCATATCAATATAATTTACATAAAAAACTAATATCCATAAACAAAAAAATTTAAATCAATTTTTTATGTACAGGTGTCCCATAAGTTTCCATACATATAAAAATAAATATTTTTTATTTATATAATATGATTAACATTACTACGATGTATATCCTCCTCAGCTGAAATACATGTATAAGCATAGCTGGAGTTATGCTTATAACAGCAAAAACAATGAAAATGGTTTTCATTTTTTTTTAAAAATGTTTATTTTTCCTATGCGTGAAAAATTATGGGACACTTTGTATATGTAACTAACTACTTTCTGATAAAATGATATTAACAAAATAGTTGAGTTTATTGATTGATCAAAAGCTTTTCTGTTAGTTATATGCTTATGCAATAAAAAAAATTGCCTTATTTAATTAAAAATGAAGAAAATAGTGAATTCAACAAATTTAAATGAATTTATCAGGTATCTTGAACTTCCATGAGAGCTGACACTACCATCACTGTCATTACATGCCTCATATCAGACCACATTGAAGGTTTAATGACAAACATTTGATTGTAATAGCTGAATGTGTTGTGTCAGTTACTTCTGTATTGTTCTTTGTTGCACCTTCTTGCATATAGTAGCAGTACTATATTTATCACTAGTCTACTGTGTATGAAATTGCTAAATATTCAACTATTCATATGTAGATTCACTATAACATTAAAAAATATAATTCCTATAATTCAGCTTCTAGAAATAGAAAGTCTAATATATATCATCTGGGCATTATCTAGCAAATCCAAGTGTAAGTCATGAAGGTTCCTTTGGACCGATACCCAGTATTTGTACAATGTATATAACCTGATAAGAACGGTTACTTTCATTCATACAATAACATAAGATATAATTCACCATATGATTATAAATCATAATTTATAATAAAAAAAATGTATGATAAAAATTTTTTCATAATTTATAATCAGAGTCCTTGTTGTTTGTTGATTATTAATTGGTGATTCTATCTGGTAGTCAGGGTTTGAATTATGAATTTGACTTAATCTTGATATGTAGTGTACTTCAGTGACACAAATTGTGACTTTCTTGTAGTAATAAAAAATACATTAGTGTAGTAAAGAAACAATCTTTTTACAACTGAAGCATAGGTACCAAAAGATAAAATCAAGTACATAATTACAAAGAATGGTTAATGTAAGGAATTTATATGTTACATATGACTTTTTTAATTTGTTGCTGATTTTGATTTCATTGCATAATAAGTCACATATTTATGTTAATATTAAGATGTTAGAATTCTTAAAAAAAAAATAGAGCACCACTGATGATCAGACCGAATGTTTAGAATTTAGAAAAACTGTATACACCTTTCACTTATAAAAAAGCAAGTAACTCTACACCTGGCATTCCCAGTTTCCACTGTATTATTTTAAACTGTTTACCTATCCTTTCAAGCGAATTAATTTCATAATAAAAAAAATTCAATAACTGTTCATAAAGAAAACTTATCAACATTATGAATATGAAATGTACCTTTACAGTATGTTTTGCCACATTTTAAAAAAGAAAAAAAATTTCAGACGATAGTCCTTTTGAAAAGAAAGTGCTTAAATAATTAAAAAATGAAAAAATAATTAGTTATAAATTAGTTAAGCGAGAATGAAATCTGATCTTGAACTATATCTTCTCTAACCAAAGATTCAGATAGAAAAATAAACAATTATAAATATTTCTATTTCAAAAAAAATTTGAGATTTTATATTCCCTATTCAGGATACAACTGTTCATACCAAATGGTTGATACCCATTTAATGGCATTTGTTCCCACATTTTATAGCATTTGTTTATAAATATGTGAAAAAAGATACAATTTTAAACATTCCTACAGGGAAAATCTGTTGTCACGGAGCTGTGGTTTTAAGTCTTGAGATCTAGCAATGACTAAAATGTTTCTTATCTAATTCTTATCATGTTGAAACTAACAATTTAATTTATTTACCTTTTAAACAATGCAATAAAGTGGTAGAATAAGTCGTGATAAATTGAAAAATACATAATTTTTTAAAAAAGAAAAATTACTTGTAAGGAAGAGACCAAACCAAATTTTAGGTGTACATGAACAATTCCTGAACAGTGTTAAGATTTTCATCATATTCATTTGGACCAAGCTTTATAACAAAATTAAACATGATCTAACATTTAAATACCATTTTCATCCATGAAGTACTGAAACCAACAACACTAGTGTAAACATTTTTGAAGTGTGTAAATATTTTACAGTTTGTACCAACAACTGAAAAAATGTATGTACCATTTTATTGGGACTGTGAGAGTTAAGGAAATTTGGAACTGATTTTTTTGGTCTGAACATGAAAAAAGAACTTATATTCACTTAAATTAAATTACAGTATACCTCAATGTGTGTATAATTTTTTTTACGCAATTTTAGTTACATGCATTTGAATTAGTTAGGAAAATTGTTTCCAAATATACGATAGGTTTCACTTATATGTGGTCACATGGTCATTACCCTATTTTGTAAAAAAGACTAAAATACTGTAGTGCAGTACATAATTTGATGTGATAAATATCTGTACATTTATTCTGTACTAACAGGAAATGCCTTTGAGTCATTGTAATGAACAGTGCACTGCCTTCATAATCATTATTTATTTGCAGTTCATGTGTGCCTGTATACAAAAAAATATGACATTATTATTATTGTGTTTTAGTGTATTTTGCAGCTACATTTGTAATTTTTTTTGCACTGTACTTTTCCTTTACGTACTGTGATAAAAAATGAGTGCTGTGTTAAAACATAGGAAAAAAAAGTTTTATCATTATTAGAAAAAAATAAAATTCTAAATTGTCTAGATAATAAAAATACTGTGTTGTCTGCTGCTAGGAAGTTTAACTTCCTAGCAGCAGACAACACATTAATGATTAATGAATCGTCTGTGCATAGAGCATGGCTTAATAAACATAAAATATGCCAAAGTATTGCGGCCGGTTTACCTGTTTGTGCCGAGCTCATTTCATACACATGAAATCCAATATTGGAGAGCGTTTAAAAGTTGATAGTGACATGAATTGAAGACCTAACTCAAAAGTATATGCTATTAAGTTCAGCTTTAATTCGAGAAAAGACTTTGCGACTTTATCGCAGGGTGTCCACTGAAGCAGGTAATGAATCTGAAATTTCTACCAATAGTTCACCCAGTTTCAGTTTTAGTGCTAGTAGGGGGTTGGTTTGAGAGATTTAAAAGATACACAGATTGTGAAACTTCAAGGTGAAAAAGCTTCTGCAGATTTCAAAGCTGCTAAACAATACCCAGTACAATTTTTAAGCATCATAAATGAGAAAGATACATACCAGAACAGGTTTTTAATGCAAATGAAACAAGTATGTACTAGAAAAAAATGTCAAAATGTACATTTCTTTTTAACCACATTGGGTCATAAGGCAGCAAAAAGATCATTTTACATTGTTGTTGTGCTCGAATGTATCAGGAGACTGCTTGATTAAGCTGTTATTAGTTTATAAATCCTTGTGCATTAAAAAACAGATAAAAATAACCTTCTGGTTTTCTGGTGTGCTAATAAACATGCTAGGATGACTGCCAATGTTTGAATGAAATAGTTTAATAACTGTTTTAAACCAGAGGTTAGTGTCCAAAAATTTTGCTTATAAAGTTTTGTTTGTACTAGACAACTGTATAGCTCACCCAGAAATGCTACTGAAGAAGCTGATGAAAATACTTATGTTGAGTTTCTCCCACCCAACACCACCATTTTTGCAACCCCTTGATGAGTGTGTAATTGCAACTTTCAGAGCGGGGTAGTGGATAGCCTAATAAAAAAAACATAAGCATATAATAAAATAATTTATAAAATAAATATTTTGTCAAATAAATCTAATGAAAAACTTTATCAAAGCAGTTTTTAAAAAGTTTTATTCTATTTTTACAATGAATTATAATACCTTGTACTTCAGCCTACTTAAAACATTTGTTGAAGGTTGATTAGAACTTCACAATAACATGATTTTTTTCTATTTTGTAGATTCTACAAGTTTTCTTTATAAGTTTGGACGTTTTCTAAAATATCAGTAATGAGCTTGATACCAGTAAATATTTTATCTCTTTGTTTTAAGCGAGTCTGAACCATTTTTTTTTCCTTTTTTTAAATCAATATTTTGGTTTTAACTACAAATTATTGTGCTTTTCAAACTATTTGAGTTTAAGCAAATATTTTTTCTCAATTTTGGTGGCCTAATATCCTTAAAATTTTTCAATTGCATTTATGTATTGTCTTCTCTGCATTAGAGTATGTGCGGCTATCAAATTCTTCAAGAAGCTGGTTTAATTTTGATGTGTCAAGTTCTTACTCATCTTCATCTAATATACTGGGTTGGCAGTGGATCACAAGTCCTCTCCATTTTATCTTAAGTTGCATAACCCTTTTCATTTCTAACTCACACTTACAATATCTACCTTAACTTTTCTCTAGTAACCTTTTCGTGGGTCTTCCTCTTGGTGTCTCCCCATTTATCTAAAATTCCACATTTTCAGTGTTGTTCTCTCTTCCTCCATTACCCTGACTAACGCAATCAATGTATTTGCAAGAGCCCTTCTAGATTTCTCAATGTTTGTTTTACCTATCTTGCTTATTAAAAATTTCATCTCCACTAATTATACTTGTTGTCCTGGCCGTTTGTAACCCAAACCTCTCCACCATAATCAGAATTAGTGATAAAAACATCTTTTGTAACATTTCTTCAAATTCCCTTGTCATTTCTTTAAGCCATACTAATTTTACATTCTGATAAAAGTTCTTTGTATTCTGTTGTCCTCTTCCTTTCTCTCTACCAATAAATTATTATTTATTCGTAAAATAATAGCAAAGAATTAAAGGAATTCTACCGGTTTTAAATTAAGTTATTTAAAAAAATGTGTGAATAAATGATAAATATACAGTAATGAAAAATTAATCTGAACAGATTTACCCACTTTGCACAGTTTCAATCATTTACTAGTGTTTTTTCATAATGTCTCATATTATAACAGTACCAAACTTTAATCAAGACTTGATAAAATTGGTTTTTGTAGATTAATGAAGGCTGCCAGGTCTTGTTTTTATGGTTGTCCTTAAATTTATGTTATAAGTTACACTCCAACAAGGCACTGTTGTAATTCTATTGTGATAACAATGCCATCACTTTAGAGCTTGTAATTGATGCAAACTCTTGCTGAAAAGATCGTATTTCAATCTGGGTTTTATTTGAGGACAGAAGGGATTAGAAGACCTGGCTTTATGTCACGTACCAAAATCATTAGGCTAATTTACACCAGAGAGGAAACTAAACCTTAAGCTGATTCATAGCCTTTTACGAGATGTCAAAAAAGCTCTGGAACTTAAGATCATGACATCTTCAGCTTGTAAAATTAGATCTGCATGTGGAACTAATAATATTGGGGAAGAAGGGGTTTGTGATAATTAAAGAAGGTGGGTGGTGTAAAAGGATAATCTATTCTCCGTAACAACATTGAAGTACTTTATTGTTTGCCAAGGACCCTGCTGTCTAATTATTGGTATTGTTATTAGGATAATAATAATTAACTAATAGTGTAATTAACTCAAATTATTATATTAATAGAGTAATTAAGTCTAATTAAGATTTTTATTGTTGTTACTCTAGTTAAATTGTTTTCCAAATGATTTTAATTGTAAATACATATATCCATGTTTACCATGGACCCAGTAAACTAATAAAGGGGTTTATAGAAAAATAAAATAAAATGATGATATTAAAACTAAAACTGATAACTAAAAACTGAACTGTGTATCAGTTCAAAGAAAAGCCATGAAAAAGAGTGAATGAAATGAGAATGCATTTAATACAATTGTAAATAAATAGATAAATTTTTAAGTAAAGAATGTGTAGGTTCTATCTTGCAAATAGCTAAGTGATTGAAAACCATACTTCCAAAACATGTATCAAAGTATAGAATAGTTGGTTAACAGAATTGTGTAATTTACAAATTACTTTTGTTGTAAACATATAGTTTATAACACTGTGTTATAAACTAAATAAACTCTATGTGTTATAAACTCTAAATAAACTATATGTTATAAACACATAACTTATTGTTTAAAATATATCAGCAGTAGCTTTTTTTATGTAACAGAAATAGTTTTTAATTAAACATAAATATGATAAAATAAATTGTTCAGAAATGATACACCTGTGAAACAAACTGGTTCCTCCCTGAGTATAATTAAATGAAACTTCATTGTCTAGATAAGATTTAAGGAGTTGTCTTCAATTACTTAATACTTCAATTAATTTTTACATTCTCAATGATTTTCATCCGTAGAGGAGCTCATTTCAGAAAATGGTGGTTATCAGAAGTTTTACTGTAATATAATAACTTTTTTATTTATATAATTTGTGTTTTAAAAATAAAAATTTATAATTTTGTTCATTTTAATGTTGATGCTACAATGTAGTATTATAAATTGTATTTAACAAATTTTCTCAGAGGAAATGATACAGTATTTGATAATTAGAAAAAAAATACAAGCAGGAAATGTCATATTTCTGATAATAAAAGTACGGAATGATTATAATAAAGTTATATTGCTACAATGTATTTTTATAAAATTACTAATGGTTAGTCAGCATTTCTGCATGATAATTAATATTACATTGTCATGTTGTAATGGTTTGAGGGAAACCCAAAAATAACTGGGTTTATACCTTTATTTTTTTTTCTTTGCTTATTGTTGTGTAATACCACAATTTACATTTAGAAATAAAATAAAATCAATATGATGTTAACAAAAGATTGGACTTGGGCCTTATTTCCATGAATTTGGCATTTTCAATTATTTATTTTTACTCCTATTTTGTTCCCAGTTATTACCATACTACCTCGACCCATGTTCAGTTGCAACCTTTAAAAAGAAACTTTTGAGTAATTTCAAACTTGGTCTCTCAAACTAATGTTAATGTTTAAGGCTAATGATTTAATTAAGGCTAAAGTTTAAATGATTGTTGTTTTTATATCCTTGTCAACAAATTCTGCAGATTTCATATCTTCCCTAGCATTCATTAATATAAACTTCAGGACAAATAAATCAACTCAGAAATCTCATTTGTGATGTGATGACAAATTTCATTTTAAATTTCAAATTCTTTCAAGATTATTATTATTTAAGATGATTGAGCCAACTCTTGATTGGAGTTAAACAGTGGTATTTTACTTCATTTGAAATACATGTTCATTCAGTGTATATACTTGGATGTTACTTGAGAATATTTTTTTTTTTTTTTTTAACTTTAAGAATGAAAATTTTAGTTAGTGCAAAAATTTAATGAAAATTCGCATTCACTCATTATTAGTGTAATAAATATCATCAAACTATCTTTTGGGCTCTTGTAACCTATCTACGTTAAGAAATAAGTTGATTTGTGACACTTAGCATGGGATTTTACAAATATAGTTCACACACACCATATTCAACGTACTATTATATTTGGGTTTCTTTGTGTGGCTTTTTTACTATTTAAAAAATACATTCCTCTTTTTGGAATATGTTAATTAAATTAATGTTATAAAAACTGCATTAAAATAGCTTCTGACTATGTTTTTGTAATGTGGAGATTAATATAATTTGAAAATATTTTTTGTAATTAAATATTGATGTTATATCAAAAAATTTACTCATTATTATTATTTTGGATTAAATAATTACTATTAATTTTTAGATTTATAAAATAATGTAAATAAATAGAAGATTTATTTTATTTATAATAATTTGTTTTAAATAATATAAATATGAATGGATATCATGAAAATTAATAAGGGGATGCTTTATTTTTTTAAGAATGAAAATAGTTATACTTTTCCTTATATACAAAAAGTATTCTATATCATTATTGAAAATTACAGGCAATGTATTTTTAAACCATAATTTTGTTATTGTTTTTCCATTTGTAAGAGATGAATATCATTGGTGTTCACTTTGAGGTTAGGAAACCAGTTGAAATTACTGGGCATTCAGACATGTGCTGGACAATGAATGTAGAAGATTTATTAAAATCTTTCGAGAATTAAAATTTTTCGGTTAATTTAATTTCATTTGCAAAGTGTGTAGTATAGCAATATTGTTCTGCAATACCATATTGGCACTGTTATTTCTTTAATAAAAAAAACACTATTTCATAGTTGCTTCAAGTTTTCAAGGTGAAATATACTATCTTATATATATATATATATATTGCAACAAGACATTAAAACATACCTGGGTAACAGATTCCTTCCAATTAAGAAGAAAATATGAGAGAATAATCAGGAAAGGAATCTAGAAGGGTACTAAAAGGGATCCTTTTCTCAGGCTAACAGGTCCTTTTAACAATTGTTCTTAGTAATACTGTCAATGGCACACCTCCAACAGCCGTTGTTCAATGAAAAGGGTTACCGTACCAGAATAGGAATTTATGGGAAAATTTAAGGATGTGGATGATAATTCTTATGCTTCAACAGTTAAAGAATGAGGTGATTCCGCAGGTCCTGGTATGTAAATACTCCATGGACCAGTATGAAGCAAGTAGCTTGGCGAAGGCCAACACAATTTTGAGATGGTGTTATCAGTCAAAGTGTAGTGGGAATGAGTAAACTGTACATCACAAGTATTCCATTGTGGACAGTGGGTGAATTCAGCAAGTTGTTCAGTGAGTTATTGTAAGACAATAGTAAGAATTGCCAGCCTCCGTGGCCAAGTGGTAGTGTCTCGGCCTTTTATTCAGAGGTCCCGGGTTCAAATCCCGGTCAGGCATGGCATTTTTCACACACGCTACAATTCATTCATCTCATCCCT
>JAAAKQ030481310.1:12006-22375 GCA_010016005.3 Zanna intricata
TTTCTCTTGTCGGATGGAAAAGGGCTGAAATTCATCGTAGACTAAGTACTTATCACAATACGGAGATAGTGCTTTATCGTGTAAAAGTTTTTTTCGTGGATCGAGGTGTTTAAAAGTGGTTTGATGAATATGACACACGAAGAAGAAGCAGAACGCCTTTCAACCACCACCAAAAACTAAAAGATTTAGCAAACTCTATATAGTTCTGACGAGTTACCATCGATGAGGTTACAATCTTCTTCTTTGAACATCAGTTATGGTTCTGCCCATGAAATCATCAACGACGAGCTCGGATTAGGGTAAAGTCTATGCGCGATGGGTACAACACCCGAAATGTGTAGATAATTTTTGACTCGCCTTCGTAGTTGCATATGATAGTACGTAAACTGCCCGTACTTGCGATAATTTCATTTAATTTTGTTAGGTCTGAGTAAATGATCTTATGTATGTTAATAGCCTATTAATTTAGTTTGTAACTACAAAAATATTAAAGCTTGGTAAACCTGAGAATATGTGATATTTTTGATTGATGTAAAATAAATTGTTGCTAAAGGACTTTACAGTATGATACCTGTTTAATTGAATCTCAACAATAAAATATATCGTACTTCCTACATCACCAAAATATTATTCATAATTTAATTTCGGAAGGTTGAAGTTCTGGATGTAGTAAATAAAGTATTCGTACTTAGGAACAGCATATTTTATTCTGGAAATTCATTTTTATTTTTAATTCAAAATTCTTTTCTTTTTTTTAACTTTCTTATTTTTCGAGAATTTGTAGGAGAAAATTAGAGCCGCCTAATTCAGTTGAACCGTATGGGGAGTCATTAATCATATTTACTGTATTGCTAAGTAATAAACATTTTTGTGATATTAAACTTAGATTGTGTCGTAAAAAACTAAAGATTTTTTAAAATTATGTTGTTTTTATAAACATAGATTTGAAGTAGTTTTACTCTATTCTACATGGTCTTTAAATAATTGAATATTATTGCCCTTGAAACCATTACGCTACATCGTTATAAATGTAATTTTAAAATTGTTTTGTGCAATGTGTAAGTACAGTTTTATTCAACGTTTACTAAAGAAACGGATGTCTTGTAAAAAACTACGAGTAACATTTATTCTATATTTCAGTCGATTTCATTTTAAATTACAAGTAAACGTTATTCATTTTTTTTTTTTTTTTTAAATATTGTGATTCATTTTAAATTATTTTACCATACAAGTAAATTAGGTATAAATAATTTTTAGGCTTAAGGGTTTTTTTTGTTGAGTTACTAATGCAAAACTTGAAGGATTTTACTTTTTTGCAATGTTTCATTTTCGCTTGTCGCCAGGAGGTATAATATCCGTATTTAAAAACGTTTTTAATCACTTCAGGTTATTTTAAATACAAAACTAAGCCAAGATTACTTTTTATCCCTGTCATTTTTTTACGTTATAAACGTACGAATACGAGTACATAAAATATGCGCGCTTAAGTGTATATATACTTACACGCAAATTTATTTACTGTAGCTGGTACATAATTCTAATTCGTAATAGTTTGTATGGGGGGAGTGGATTGTGAATGGAAATGTTTAAGATATCTAAAAAAGAGTAAATTACACGATAATTTTATTGCAGTTACGTGTAAATTTGATAAAACATCAGAAACGTTTTTCCTTATGTGGGTGAATTCCAGGTCACGCCTTCTAAAATAAAATCTAAATAAGATACTAAATTAGTTTTTGAGACAAAATGAGAAAGCCTTTCATGTTGTCATACTTTGCAAAATTTGTTTATTATTCTCGCTTTAGACCTAACAGCAGGCATACGCCCAATGAAAGTTAGCCTATCCCTTTTTACTGGATGATGATTTTTTGGAAGAAATTTATTTCATGGTATATGACATCTTATCTGATACCCTATTTTTGACCAAAAAAGTGTTGAGTTAGGTAGAATTTTTACCTAAAATGATTTTTGTTAATAAAAAGCTTATTAAAGTCAGTATTTATTTTAATAAACATACGGACAAATTAAAATCCTACAATTAATTTAAATAAACTTCCTCCACGAATGTGATAGCTTCTAAGTTTTTCATCTACCAAATCTCATATTTAAATACGTAGAGAGGGATTTGAACCCTTAGTGGGTTTTTATATACTCCAAAAATTAATTTCATATTTCCACGTATAATCTCGAATTTCTGTCGTAAATTAATGATTAAAAATATCACTCCTCTACTGTAGTTAATATTTACAAACCAAAAATACGTAAATAAAGAAAGAATACTATAAATTTCTTATATGATTATATTAATATTAAAACTCATATGTGAATGATGTCTTTTACACCTTTAGATTACGCACAAACTCATTTGGTTTTCTTCTTTTTTCATTCTGAAGTACGTAAATGTTAATATAACAATGTGTTGGCATCTTAGACGTATTATTGTATTCTTTAAACATATAAATTTATTCTTTTATACAACAAACTCGATTTATTTGTATTGACTTCGGTAACATCCAGATTCGTACGTAAGACTTGTTGCAAATTGATATAGCACTACATGTTTTTACATTTTGCTCTCGATTGCTACTGCGCACTAAACAGTTTACAGATTTGATTTTAATGTTTATTATTACGATACTTAAAATAGGTGTTCTGCTTCTCTAACTGTTGTAGTATATAACAAAGTAAGATGCTGTTATCAAATAATTAATTATTTCGTTATTATTTAATTAATTATTTCCTAAACGTTTTTACTATCATTTTTTTCTTTTAATGGTTTTTCCTAATATTTTCCTCTTAATGAACTGTTACACTATTTGACAAAAAAAAAAATTTTAATATTTCTCTAAGTGTGATACCAATTCTTGAATTGCTTTTTTGTGTACATTACATATCTATAAGTACAATTTTATTATCACCCTTAGTTTTAATAAATTACCCTTCAAAAAAAGAAAGAATGATTTCGCTGATGCTTTTCTTTTATAAATAGCCCCAAGCACATCCTAAATTAATGTCCAGCAGTAATCGGCTAGCATGTTAATATTCCATTTCCCTTTATAGCGGCTTTCCATCACCGAAATGTTTTGATGAAAATGTTCACCGTGTTTGTCTTCAAGGCTGTCCCGAAAAAAAAATCAAGATGTGAGTGAAGGAGATGTATTTTGAAAGACTATTATAACCCATAGCTCTGTGTGAAATAAGAAGTTGATTAACAGTATTGTGGTAATTGTCGGATTTTTGTTTTCTGAGAAAATTTTTGCAAACTTCTTTAAATGAAACCCAAACTGCACTTTATACATTATTTAACATTGAGTTAAATACATCATCTTTGAACAACCCTCTTATTTGAGGACCAACAAATATTCCTTCTTTAAATTTTCCTTCACTTGCATTCGGACATTTCTGCCTGATGTACAAAAATCCGGGAGTATCCTTCTTCATTGCTTTTAAAAAATTTTTCATTTGTCATAGCTTGATTTGGATATATATGAAGATTTTGGAGGTAAAAATATTTTTTTCTCATCTAAGGGCTCATGAATAATATTTTTCTCATTTGAAGTTAAGTTGTCTCGTTCCTTCCACTCTTTGGTAACATAATGGTTATCCCTAGCTCGGCTGTTATGTTTATTATAAATTATTTTTTCAACAACATCTTTCATCACATCGTATGTCTCTTTCAAATTAATACCATAAGCAATTGGTATCAAAGGATATCTGTTACTATTGTGTAGTAGAACCACATTTAAACTATACTAGGACCAATCTATGAAAAGGCGCTAGTCCTCAGGTATATGCTTATCCTAAGTGCAACATAAACTCATCAATATTTGTGAAATAAACCAAATTATTTTCATTAATAAAGTACTGAGAAATCTCTTTTTGTCGGTTTCGAAAGCCCGAAATTTTTGTATTTTTTTTAAAGTAAATTCAACCTTGTAGTCTTGATGCTAATAATTCAGCTTGATTTTTTGATAAATTTAAATCTCTAACCAAGTCACGTAATTCACCTCATTGATATAAGATGTGGATTATTGGAAAATAATTCAAAATCAAAATCATTATTGTCTTCTTCAGTACTGCCTGATTCTTCATCGCTGATTTCGAAACATGCATTCTCAGTGGGCTCAGGAACTGAAATAATTTCACTGTGAGTTACAGGCCTGATTGCAGATTGAAATTAAGGATAGTTTACAGTATATAGATTTTTTAGAAACTCGAGACACACTTGTTAAACAAAAGTAACAATCAAAAACAGTTACATGATCCTTTGGGTCACACCACCAAACCTTAGGTACACCAAATGGCAAAGCCTTCCGTGTACCTTTCAGCCGACCTCTTAAATATACAAAACAATTAGTGCATACTATGAGAGGACTCCACGTCTTATCTTGATCACCAATTTTACACTTAAGTACAAATGATAAGCTTTTTTAATTAAAGGTGTATTGTTTTTCTGTTTGGTTTTACGGTAAACTCACCACATACGAAAGTAAAGGCATCCAAGTCACGATGCATTATGACAATGCACAATTAACAAATTTAAGACAGCAATAAGGCTGAACAAAATTAATTCATTTTTAAATCCTGCGCTTAATAAAAACAACACAGCTGCTGTGTTCTCAGATACATGTTTTGACCTGCACAGATATGATAAATCTTCTCCATGAAGGCTCACTCTTCATTATTAGATATGATGTCATAGTATGTGACTATGTTATGATTTAATTCTTTGTTCAGTATTGTTTATTTATAGCTTAAAAATTATGTTAAAAAAGTTAAACCATACAAAATGGACTAACAAAATACAATAATGGAGCATAAATGAAAAATATAAGTTGAAAAATGAAAAAAAAAAATCCTTTAATTAAATTTAAAAAGTTTTTAAAAATGGTGGATGATAGAAAGGTTATGAGTTCATATTCTTTTTTACCATCAAAAAATAGGTTAAAATAGATTCGCATGAAAAGAAACAAAAATTGTTTATCGGTGATCAGACTAGAAATAACTTTCAGTACACATAACCGGATTGGAATAATTTTTTTTTTTTTTAATTTCTGTTATATTCAAAATATTGTTTACAATATATTTTTAAAGAAAGAATTTTTTCAGTTACCTTAGAGAATGTTTAGCAAATTATTGAATCCGCTAGAATGTTTTAATATTTAAAAGAAAAAAAAGATATTAATTAAGTAAATCAACGTATTAGGTTTTTCCTTTTATGTAAAATATTTTGCGCCTTATAAAAATGCCGGGAAAGTCGTGATTTCGTTGCCAATCATTTAACAATTTTTTTATATTACATTATGAACAAATTAAGATTGATGTTACCCGGGTTAAATATATTTGGAATATAGAAGCGTTTAGGTAAGAAATTGAGATATTTAAATTTGGGGGACTGAAAATTTTTTTATATTTCGTTCTGTCAGTTTATGATTGTAAACATGTATGTCCGTGTATACACGGGCAACTTTAAAGTACTTAAATATTTATTACTTTTTTTGTATTAATATGGAATTATTAATTCCATAATATTAATTTACAGACGTTTTATAAACTGTATTAAAATTCGCAAAGTAAAATATTCATCTAAATTGAGATTTCTTTTCGGAGAACTATATTTAAAGATATATTTCTTACATTAAATCTGTGCCAAAGTTATTATTTAACGGAACATTAACTTTACACGGTTGACTGGTTTTCTATTGATAACAAATAAGTTATACGTTCAAGCATCGTTTCAAAAGGTGACATGAATATTACAAGGCCTGCTGTCATTCTTATACAACGTACTTTGTTTAGTAAGCTAACCCCTGCAATTTTATATGTTATGTGACTTGCTAAACTCACGATAATTTTAACATGACATTTTAGATTTGGCATCAGTTTATCTTTTAATCGTTCTGCAACTGTTAATAGTTGATGTAATATGTTACTTTTCATCAGTCTAACTACAAGGAAGTACTTTATGAAGATTTTAAAAGAATATGATAATCAAATTAAACCAGTTTATAGTTTAATTCATATAATTTATAAAACAAATTTCAGTCCGTTTTCATTAATGAATATTTTTCTGAAAAGTCTTATTTCACTTTTCTATCGTATTTCATACCACCTTTAATATCTATATACTGATATAAAAGTTTAAAAAAATTATAAGAATTCATTATTATTATTTTTCTTTCTTTTATTTTGTAGGTAGCTATAGCAGCATTTCTTCCGTTTTTATTTTCATCTGATGATTTTATCTCTATAGATGATTTGCACCTGACAACTTTCATAACTGGCTTTGTATGGTTATTAGTCTCGAAATAATTTTCTATGCTTAAATTAATGATTATATTTTATAAGAGGTTTTTGTTGTGGATTTGCACCCACGGATTATAAATTGTATAATTTAAAATGTTAAAATATGTAATTTATCAAAAAAATTAAATATATAGTAAGTTTATACGCAGTGTAAAATATACTATTTTTAATTTGATCTCGAATCAATAAATGTAGTAAAAATAAATCAAATCAAATGATGACAAAATAATATTCATGTTTAATAGGCTTTTAAAAGAGACACAATTCATATTTTATTGATACCTTAATAAATTATTTTTATTCGGATAACATATTCATTAGAAAAAAATACTCTTTAATTCATTATGAATAACGAAAAGAGTAAAGTAGAATGAAGCGTAGTGAGGGAAAAATAAAAGAAAAAATAGTCAAAAGGAAGTGAATCAGACTGTTTACTTGTTTCTGAGGCAAATTAAGTATGAAACAGCTTTGATGTACGAGGAGGCTTGTTTCCGATAAATGCAAGTGGCCCTTCTGTACCCGTAGAACTTCAGCGTCATCTCTTTCAACTCTTAAAGCACATGACAAAATACTACTAAGAACTCTTTCTTTATTTTCCTTGTTCAGTTTCATAACAATAGTTATTATACATTTATCTTGCTATAGTACGTTTTATTTTAATCCTAATTAAAATTAATTTTTTTTTTTTAATTTACTGCTTTTAAAAGTTTACGATTATATTTTTATATGAAACTGAATTGAAGTTTATTTTTTCTTTTTTACTAATTAAATATAAACTTAATTATAAATAAGTATTTTGCATTTTCTTACTATAAAGTTTAATAACTAGTGAGAAATTAAACTTGTAAAATCTTAATTATTCGAGAACTTTCTGAACATAATGTGTTGTTGGCTTCTCTTAGCATTCAAAGAGTTCTGCTTTATATAAGTTTAATTTTCCTCATTTGTTTGACAGAGTAGTATTAAGATATGAAAATCATTTGTTAGCATATAAAATTTTATTCCTGAGATAATAAAATTCAGTAAAAGCTCATTTATCAGAATTAATGCGGGTCTACAATACATATTTACGTATTTGTTTTCGTAAAAAATTAAAAATATTTAAGTGGATTAGGTACAGAAAAATTAAAAATTTATTGTTAATTTTTACCGTAATATAAAAAATAGAGTAATATGACGGTATTAAAATTAGTACCAAATTACAATATCTTGTGCTATTTAGACAAAATATTACCTAGAAAAAATGTCCTCGGTAACTTGTTGGGTAATTGAAAATTGTTGTTCATCTGATAACGCCTCACTTAGAAAAAATTATAAGTAGTTTTTTTGGCGATGTGTAAATGTACTAAAATCTTTTAAACACTAATTTTTCTACAGTTTAATAGTAAAACAAGAAATAGTTGTGTAAAATGTTTCACGGTTTGATCGAGAAGATAGCTATTGATATCTCTCTAATAATTGTTTATCACCGAGTTATTAATTATTTCTTCATTATTGAAGTTTTTTATGCATGTAATCTCTTTTATTACCATATTTTGTATTCAAAATTTTTTCTTAAACTTATTCATGCGCTGTATTAATATAAAGCGTACCGCATAAAGTCCATTAACTTTTGCATTTATTTTCTCCCATTTTCTTTTTCTTCTTAATTTACATAAATTCAAAGCCAAAGTAAATTAATTTCGAGGTTAAATTAGTTATAAAATGGATTTGACTGACTGGAATGATTTAAATTAAGATGTCTTTCTCTGTTATACTAAATTCATGCTATATCGACCTAACACAGTAGCCTACTGCACGCTATAATCGGCACGAAACATTTGCATCATCCAAAGATTTGTAATGAGCCTTAAGTTACAGAATTAAAAATTGATTACTATTTTATTCACTGTCATTATTGTTGCTATTTTTGGAATGGCGAATCAAATAAACTGTACTGCTCGCATTTTCTTTTTTCCTATATAAGTTATTCTACAAGCTTACTCATGAATTATTCCCAATAATTTTGTTTTTACATAAGTAAATAACATTTAGAGCTTATTTTTATCCTCACTAAGAGAATCATATATTATGTTGTCTATAAATTAGAATCAAAAGAAAACCCCACAAAAAAATATTGAAAAATAAATGTTTTTTGTTGATTCATTAATTATTGCCATGAGTAACAATGAAATGTAGTAAAAAGGAAAGAGTTTTGATCAAACAAAATTAATTATTTTTTAATTATCAAATTTTCCTTAAAATTGCTCTTAAAGCAATTTGATAATAAGTAATTAATTTTGCTTTATCGGAATTTTCTATTTCACCAAATTTCATTACTGCAAAACTTACATTTCATACAAAATTCTTTCTGTTTTTTTTTTCTACATCATCAATCATTAAATTGTTTCATGCTGTTTTAGCTTAAACATAATTACTCCTTTTCATGTCCCAGTTACTTGTATTACGCATTCCATTGTTAAGTCTTTCTCTACATTTTTACCCTCTATACTAAATTAAAAATATATTTATATCATAATATTACCAAATAAAGTTTGTCTCTTTACTTGATTATACCATAAAAATTTCTCCTCTCCACCTCCTCTTTCTATAACCTTATCTTAACCTAACTAAACATATCTCATCTTTTGAAGGATTTTGATTTAAACTGACTTGTCATTCATTTAATATTAAAAAAAAATCGTTAAATTTAATTTTATACTGAATAAATAAAAATTTTATATATATTTATCTGTAAGTGTAAAATTCGATAATCATTATAATGAAAAATTTAGTAAAATAATGTTTTATGTATAAGGATTTGTATGTATATTTAAATGTATCATAACAAATTACATCCATCTCTTATCTCTTTGATTGATATTATTTCATTGTGTTATGTCCTATAAATTAATAAATATTGAAGAATCAGGAGATTTCATAGTTGTGGGAAACGCTTTAATATGCCTTTAACAACTAATAATTTACAAACAAGTACGACTGCTATTTTTGTTGTTTGAAAGCTGGACTTTATATACGTTATACATTTTAAACCTTTAGTTTCACTTCAGAGTTGCTGCAATATTATTTATACGTAAGGTTATTACTGATAAAAATGCAAGTATTTTACTTGCTAAACCGTGAAATCTTTTATTGTTGTTTGTATTTTCAAAAGGTTACATAATAAGTACATTTCGTTTATTCTTATATATTCATATATTTATATACGCAATAAATTTAGAAGTTTATACTTAAATTTATAACTTTTTATTTCTTAATTAAAATAGCAGAATTACCTCAAATTCCATACTTATTAAACTACAGAAGAAAAAATAGAATATTTTTAGGTACGTTTATATTACTGGCAAAGTATGAATTATGGGTAGATCTTGCAATATCTGAGAAAAACATAATCACTGTAATCGGATAATTCTTAATTGGCTAGTTAATATCTAGAAAATCTTTAAATATCTGTCTGCTGCTTGAAGTCTTCTGAGTATCTACGCACATTATTAAGAATTATATCGATTATACGGATTATTTCAGTGTATCATGAACTAATAATTTTTTTTCACTCGTTGTTTATGATGCTGTTTTCAAAAATATTTAAAATATTAAATTTTGAGTGTTCAAAAATTGCAAAATTTCATTTTTACATATTTTGAGCAATATTTCGATTGTAAGAATTGTTAAAGAGAAAGAAATCGTTCAAATATTTTCTCTTTCTTTATGGAACAGTAGAAATGAAATGAACTGTGAAAAGCATAATCAAATAAATAATGTGGTGATGCATACTCAAGAGATAAAGAGTTCCACCCCGAATATCACTAAGTGTTACCCAAGTCCAAAAGAAGAAGCAGTTTCAACCGCCTAACATTTTCGCTAGTGTCTAGAAGGTTGACTGCCAGATAGTTTCGTCATTAAGGCTTAGTTTGTAGTTTGATGCGAATCGTTGGGTTTCTTCTCGAATGTGTTTCTTCTCAACCACAATTAGTCATGGATCTCGCTGTTCCTTATAATTCGGCACCTCCATTATATTTCTCACTAATTTTGCTCTGGAATTGCTGATTGATTTCAATGTTAC
>JAAAKQ030481321.1:0-20556 GCA_010016005.3 Zanna intricata
TTGTTCATTGTTGCAGCGTCATCTATCCCGCAGTGGTACCAACCTGTGCAATATTTATGAAATGTCCCTCGTATTTTAAATGACTTAATTTAAGTTAATTAAAAATTTGCACACGAAATGAAAAATAGGAGGAAAATTCATTTTTTATATTTTGAAACTGAAATAAACATAAACAATATTATAGAAACATCAGTTTTTAGAAAACCCACAACAAATAGTATTACGTTACATGTAAATTCTCATCAGCCACGGTCACAAAAAATTTATACATATAAAAATCTGTTTCTTAGAGATAGATATACATTATGTAAAAAACAATGAAAATAAACTGGAAAAAGAATAGATAGAATAGAATAGGTTGATGTAATAAAACAAATACCAGTATTTAAGGGTTTAGGCGATAAAACAAGTGTGTAAAGTACCGTGATAGTTTTACAAAATTTACAACAAGAAAATAACACAGAGATTAATGATAGTTTTTCCTAGAATTCGGTTACATAGATAAAATAGTAGAAAAATTTAAAAACTGATGTAATAAAAATAACGTATATAAAAAAAGCATGTAAACCAAATATTTAAGGAAAAACAATAATAAAGTGATGTAGGGGTATATACAATATTTAATTTAATGAATGCAGTAAAATTTATATCGGTAAAACTAACGGATTTTTTTATAAAGAGCATTTACAAGATGTTTCAACGTTTACAGAAACTTAGAAAGAGGTGGGTCTAATGCGGCATACAATCTGTTGCATTGTATTACCGATTGTAAAAATAATTTAAATTTTGGAAATTTGTAATAACAGTAAAAAAATAAATGTACTTGAAAAATATTATATTTATATATTTAAACAAAAGTATGAAATGATGAACCACAATCTTCAGATGATATCTGAAGATGATGTTTTACTTAAAGACATAGTGTAACGGTTGGCAACAGTCATTACAAACATAAGATGTGTAAAGTTTTAAATTTACATAATTCTAGTAACGACAGTGGAGTTGTGTTATTACACTTTTGAATTCATTTACTAATATTGATGCATCTCTTTTATCATGATGTTAATCATACTATTTTCAGAGCGTTTAGTGTTACGGCTAGAGTGTGGTAGTTCGTTAACAGTGTGGTGTCTGTCGTTCTTTAACTAGCTCGCCTTTTTTCAAGTAAATGCTTAAATTTCTCTTATTTCTCTAGATTTCCTTCAATAAATACAGAACTGTAACATCATTCCAGATGTTTCTCCAAATATTATGTTTTCCGATATGTTGATTATTTTCAGCCGTTTCTCAAGGGTTATTATCTTTTACCAACAATCTGGTCTTTACCAAAAAATAATATCTTTACAAAGCGCTTCAGGAACCACTTATAAAATTGTTGTAATTTCTATTTTAGATCTGGGGAAAAGCATTTGCACAAATTTTACTCTAAACGGGTGCAGTTTTCCTATTGTAATACCTTAAGAGTGATCGATTGAGATTTCTTCCTGAATAGTATGCTTCTGACAAGATGATTTAAAACTTACTTCTGCTTTGTTGTTGCTTGCTCAAAATTTTTTTTTATTCATTGATGTATGTATTATATGTTTTAATCTGCCACAGGATTTTTCTTTCCTTGTTCTATTTTCAGGGAAGCATCTGGCTGCATTTTATATAGTTTTATAAAGTGCATTTTATATAGTTTTTAAGGTATCAACCTTACTTGGTTTTTGTGATAAAACTCTGAAGACTTGGAGTAGTTTTTCCTATTTCCATGTCAAGTACAGTTTGCCTTTCTTAGCTTTATTCTTTTATTATGTGTTGAACCGTACTCGTGAGTACTACAAGTTTTGACTACAGAGTTGTTCTGAAATGCGTCAACATATAAAAGAATGAATCTAAGAAGGTAAAGAGTACTTCATGTAGAAATGTATAAATTAGATTGACTGGAAAAGAAACCTTTTTTTGAAAATGAAGATAACATAAGCAAAAGAATAGCACTGAGGAGTTTATATAATTTTTCTCAATATTATGTTATAAATAAGTTTCAAGATCTCTGATTCACGTTTACTTATTTTTTATTCTGAAAAGAATAGAATGAATAAAAAAATGAAGTAAAATGAATGGCTTTACAGTGTAATTATAATAAACTGTAAAGGTTTGTTGATAAATGCTAATGTTTGAAGAGTCGCCATTTTTGTTAGAAGTATTGTACCGATGACTTTATTGATATTTTTATTTCATCAAGGCTATTATTTAATGATGTCTAATTTGAGTATAGTTACCGTTTAAAATATGAGCTCCTCCATCCTGGTAGGAGAAACACGGTTTTCAGCTTTAACAGTTTAAATATGTTTCTTGATCATCATAATTATTCTGTATTGTTGGGATTAAAAAAATTCACCGTAGTAAAATTCTATTTGGAATTATTTATCATCACGTACTACATATTTACAATCAAATCAGCTTTAAGGGTGGTTTGATTTCTGTGGTGACATCATCACCTGTTTTCTGTGGCGTAGGCATGTCCAGAGAAGCATAAAAGATCAAGCGTTATGTGTCAGTAACTGGTTTCTTTTCTTTCATTCATATACTGTACTCTACTGATGAGTGATTGGTGTAGATCAGATGAAGTATGCATGTGCAAGTACAATTTTTTTTTTTTTTTTTTTTTTTTTTTTGTATAACTAGAAATATGAAAGCCTGTTCTGTCAGTTGTTCGGATAAAAGTTTCTAGTATATCTTATGTGTCTTACGTAAGAAGGAAAGTAAGCGGCTAACAAGAGATAAATATTAAGAATGATAGAACACATCTGCCAAAAAAAAAAAACATCTCTGACAAACATTGCTCCTTTTGTTCTGCTGGTTTGGTTCCTTTGTGATTTTGTATTATACTAGCAAATATCCTGTTTGAATTTTGAATATTGGAATCGGTTGCAAAGATATAACAACATATCCAAATAACCATGATCTGTTATATAGAGAGTGTACCTGAGATGCATGCAAAAGTTGGCATTCAACCTACAACAAATACGCCGTTTCAATTTTGAAAATCATATGATTGATTGCAGTAATATTATAAGAGCACCCCCTTCCACCTCCCAAAACAGCGCCCCAGGGGCGCCACATCTGTTAACGCTTGATGGTGTGTGTACTCTCACACGAGATGCTAACATCATTTCACCACTCTAGCCTCACACACAGTCCCTACGGGAGGCCCATTATTATTAAATAGAAGAAATTATTAAATAGAAATTTTTTAAATTTATTTAATATTTTATTTAACGTAAATTTTAATTCTATTCTGTAATATTATTCATTCGATTGATTCAAATTCGGTTGAAATTCAGCTCTCCAGGTTCACAGTTTGTTAAAGTTTATGCTTCAACCAGCAAATCTTCGCTATTTTATATATTTGAATAGCCTGTGACACTTCCAGATATGTAAGGATTCCAAATGCGGGGTCATCCATCTAAATCGGTTCAGCCGTTAAGCTGCGACGGTGGAACAAATGTACATACATGCACACACCTTAAATATATTACATTAATTTTTGGACAGTTGTGTAAAAAGTGTGTAAATGTGTGAAATTCATATTTATAATGTAAAGCTTAAGAATATCAAAGTTTTGCATATGCAAGTACATCGTCATAGTAAAGGAACTGCAGTTTTCACTAGTTAATGAATTTGTCTTCTGCAATTTCTCTGAATTTTTTGTTCAGTATTTGCACTGTTTGAACTTAACATTTCCGTGACTAAAAAAAAACTCAGTAATGTGATACTTTTTGGAGTAAAAATTTTCTAACCGTCTTGAGACGGCTTGATTTTAATTTCTTACCTACATAACACTGTTGATTCTTTTCAGCACGGTAAGTAAATTTTTAATTGTCATGATGTGATTACGTTAAAGTAAATTTGTAACGTTTCTAAATCATTAGTGAATTACTTACAGTATTAATGTATAATATTTTATTTAATTTCTCACAGAAAGGATATTCTTGTTGCCTTTATAAATTATTTTTAGTACGAAACTAACTTATTTCATTTTTTTGAATTTTGATGTTTTACCTTTTTTTGTAATATTCCTTTGAATTTTTATTTATGTACGTTGTATTTTTTACAGTGGTTGTGCCGGGTTGGTTGCAGCCACTATGGGTACACCGGCTGATGTTGTGAAGACCAGAATTATGAACCAGCCGACTGATGTCGATGGGAGGTGAGTGGTTGATATTTATGACATTTGAGGATGACGTGTAGCATGATCGGTCAGTATTTTCTATTTCTTAGAAATTAGTGAAATGCTGACCTCTGTGGTGGATTGTTAGGGTCTCTGCCTTTCTTCTTAAAGGTTCAGGTGTGGCATTTTTCATTCGCTTCAAATATGTATTGTCAAGAAAAAATTCAATTTGTAAATGCGCATTAATCTTTTATGCTAAATAAATAAGTAAAAAGTATATTTTGTTCATTTTTGTTATTATTTCTTATTATTTACTTATTTTTTATTGTGTTGTTATATTGTATTATTCGGTTTGTTATTTCTCAATTTTGAAACGATCAAAAATTCATATTTAAGTACAGAGGCTGAAAAATGAAAGGGAGAGAATAACGGTAATGTGATGTTGCGTCTCAAGTACAGAAATATTGCTTTTCTTAAAGCCAATACCACATATTCTCCATACTGTTATAAGTTCTTAAGTTCAGCTTATAAATCACCGCTTCAATAAGAAACAGTAGAATATGGTGTGCTGCATTTGTTGAATTGAAATTATTGAAATAATTGTACTGCTAAATCTACTTAGTGGTTACTTCAAGGCTGTTACAGTGGATGCATAGATTCATATTGCTACTGAAAACACACACTATAACTGAGAGTATGCAAAAATCATTAATGCTGAAAAATTAATTTTTATTTTATTTATAATGGGATGTACTATTTGAATTTTGATGTATAAAACTTGATTTTTTTTTTTTCCCCCAAGTTAAAAGTTGTTTAAAATGCTCAAATGAGTATAAAGTCCAGCGGTAGTGAAAACTTGTTCACCTGTAGAAAAATAGAACCTTCATTTAAAAAAATCTCTTATTTAAAATATGCTGTTTTGTGGAATGCGGTAACAATCGGATAACTATAAAGCAGAATTTCCTCATGAAAATATATTAGCTACATTATTAAAAAATTGTCTTTTAATCTCTATATATTGAATCGGTATGGAGATAATATTCAACACTGAATTTTTTAGTTATAAGTGAACTGTACGTAGCAAGTGGATAAACATAACTTTCTGAGAGATTTTGAAAAACAAATGACAAGAATTAATAAAAACACAAATGGATAAATGATAATTAATTTGATATTCTGGAAGTATCTTTACTTAAAAAAAAGTTAAATGTTAATCTTTTTTGGATTCTTCAACCCAAAACCTTTGATTTTGTATATTGATATAACCTGATAAATGAAAGTGAGCTTCACCTGATATAATCAAATTACTTAGTAATTTTCATGTAATAATTCTTGAGTTATGACAAAATTCAGGTTTCCAAGAAAAACCATTTGGTTGAACGTTTTGAAACGATTTAAACATTTTTTTAGATGAAACCCTAAAAGTTTGTGTAAAATTCTACGCTTGCTTTATTTGATTTGTTCGTTCAGTAACCTCAAGGTTATTCAAATGATACCTGGCTTAGCATTTGGGGGGGGATTTTGAATTATCAATTGGTTCATTTACAAATGAACTACACCAAAGTACATTTACATTTTAGTCCGTGGAAGTTTATCGGTTGCTACAAAGTCCAAGATTAAATCGTCTAAAAAAACTTTAACCGATGTTTCATTAACCTACAATTAAACTTAACATATGGAAATTAACAGGAAAAATTTTTTAATTCACAAGTGATGTATTCATCACTACTGAAATTTTATGTATAACGATTACATTTACTGATCTTTTTTCTCATTATATTCTGTCTGACAGCAGTGCCCTCATATTTGTCCGATCCCAGTGCTCTTCCCTATACTGATATAATTTGAAACCCTGATGCACGACATTGCTCAACTTTTTACTTTATCTTCCAGACTCTTTACAGATTTTAATTAATGATCATGTGTTATAAAGATTATTGCATTTTTTGTTGTAAGTCTTAATTGAAATGAAAATTAATGTTCCTCATTAATAGTAATTTCAAATAAAGTAAACATACAGCGTTATTTTTATGTGAATTAGATGGATTCAAGGTTACATATGTGCATCTATAAATCTACAGGTAATATATGTAATTTGTTTAAGTGGCTTATTAAGCCACTAAACAAATAAGTACATAAGATGTGAGATGGCACATTCATTATCTTTTTAATTATAAATTATCTAACTAGTTTATTAAAAGCATTGTGTGTAATGTAATTAAATAAAATTTAGTCAAAATAATATAAAATACACCTTAGTGCTAGTAAAGGCAAGATGCTAATCAATATTAAAAAAAAATGTAACCCCATAGTTCCAGTAGTTCCAAATGATGTACCATAGTGTCAACGTTGTAAGTTAATTTAGAGTAAATTCGGAGTCATCATAAAAGAACAGTGTGGTTTTTTGCATTAGAAAAATGTTGAAAAATTTTCTTTGTTCCACCTGAAAAATTTATGATTTCTGTAAATTTCATACAGAAAATCATAAAGAAATAGCTTATTTATCAGCTGTTTACATCACATTTTTAGCTTAACGAGCTAAAGCTAGTCAAGCTAAAAATGGTAGAGTGCCATTCTTTTCGGAAAACATTAAAAACATTATTTACTTAACAAATAATTAAACGACTTGAATTGTGTAGAGGAAAGAATTAAGTGAGCGATTACAATCGTAACAAAATACATAATTTTGTGCACAGGCAAAAACATTTGTTAATATCAATTGGAAATTTGGTGAATGACAAAGAGCATGTATATTTAAATTTATTGATTATGTAACAAGATATTTAAGATTGAGGATTTGACAAATAAAATAATATTATAATTATTTTTGTTTTTATTTAATCCACACCTTAAACACCATTATTATTTTATGATGACCTGTATTTATACACAGAAGTTCTATTGTTTATGCTTCTTTTATCGTTTCATTACTAGATTATAGTTTCAATAATTTTTAAAATGTCATTCATTATTGTTTACATTTAATAAAATTTTGCTACCCAAAAGCTAATGTTCCAGTTTTCCTGAAAATGTGTCATTCATTTTGAACAAATTTTTTATTATCAAAATTAATTAATTTATTTGTTAAAAATTTATTAATTTATTTGTGAAAGGTTTTTTTCTTTATTATAACTTTTGTTAATTTTATTTTTTATAGTTTACTTCTTTGTGAGTACACTGTATTATAATTTTTTTATGTATGTTCTATCATGTATAACCTACATAATGTACATATAGAGTGTGAGCAACATAAAACTGAAACCATAACGTAATTGCTGCAGAATCGATAGGTTATGTTGGAATTAAATTTTATGAATTGTACAGATAAATTAAGTAACAAAATCATAAAACCTTATTTAAATGTTGCATTTCTTTAGCTTATTGTGTTACAAAAGTTGTTCAAAATCACCACCCTGAACATTGATGCACTTTTGTGCATGATTGATGTTAATGAGAGTTGTCTTAACACAAAAAGTTGTTTTCAATTGGGTTGATTTCTTGTTGAATGTTCACCTTCAGTTCATCAGTTTTATGGGGATTAGGTGTATAAACTCTCTTCTTTATGTAGTCCCAAGTAGACAACTCTGGGGAACATGGAGGCCAGCATCCTCTATTGACTGGCCCTATCGTTTGTGAAAGCTGCATGAATGAGATTTAATGAAACATTTGATTTGTGACACGTTGCTCCATCCTTAAACCACGTATTTTAGTCCAAACCAAAATACTGGTTTGCACCAAAAACAAAGTAAATAAAACAACAATACAACTGAGATGTGAAGCTGTTCAGGAAGTAGAAGAGTTTAAATACTTTGGAAGTAAAATAAGAAGTGATGGGAAAAGCAAAAAAGAAATAGTGAGCAGAATACATCAGGCAAAGACTGCCTTTTACAAAAAAAAATTTGTTTACATCAAATAATATTAGCCTTGAGTTGAGAAAGAATTTACTAAAAACATTTGTGTGGCGTATTACATTATAGGTAGTGAGTCATGGACAATTGGTGAGCCTGAAAAAAGGAGGCTTTTGGCTTTTGAAGTGTGGTGTTACAGAAGGATGCTGAAGATAAGTTGGATAAAAAAAATATCAAATGAGGAGGTATTTAGGAGAGCTAATGAAGAGAGAAGCTTGCTAAAACAATTGAAAAGAAGAAGATTGCAACTAATAGGACATATTCTTAGACACCAAGGCCTAGTTAAAAGGGTGATAGAAGAAATGGAAGGGAAAAATTGTAGGGGAAAACCATGTTTAGAATTCATAAAACAGATAATGGATGATATGAACTATAATTCGTTCTGGGAACTAAAGAGAAAAGCTGATTAGAGAGCTACTGCCAACCAACTTAAGGATTGTTAACCGGAAAGAGAGCTCCGTCCTGTTGGAAGAAGCTGTATTCATTTTCATTATCGGTTAAATTGCACGTAGAATTCTTAAAAATTGTGAGATAAACTAGTTTACTGACAGTTCAGTCAAAAAATATTGGTCCCTCTACACAATGCTGGAAGCAGCACACCAAACATCAATTTTCTCATTGTGAAGTGGTCGCTTGAATATCTTGTGCAGATTACTCAGCATCCAGTACCTAGTGTTCTTTGAATTATTATGGCCGGATAAATGAAATCATGCTTCCTCTTGTCTGACATGAAATACGACATCAGGTCTATTTGTTCACCAACTATGTATTTGAGAAGCCGGTTGCGATAGTCATGTCGTTTTGGTTTGTCTCTCTCCTTCAGTTGTTGCACAGCTGTAACACAGTAAGGTTTCAGTTTTAATCCATGAAGAATTTTGTGACAAGATGTGTATTTAACACACCAGGTTGTTGGGATAACTTGTGTAGAGATTTTTGGGACTGGCAGTAATTCTCCTTTCAGTATCGACAATGGTCTGTGGAATCCTAACGGAAGGTTGCCCATTTTATTTTGCATTTGAAATCAACCTGTTGTATGACATTTTTTTAACTAAATTGCGTATGCTACTCTTTGCTGGGATGCAGGGATTCGGAAATTTTTCTATGAATACTTGTTGCAGTTCTTCAAACAATCCAGAAAGCTATAGTTTGGCCTGAACTCTAGCCATCCTGTCCTGGATTAAATAAGGCATTTTACACAATACAATTGCACTTACAATACTGTACTGCAACAAAGCGTATACTGCTCTGATATATTACCACCTGAAAAATGGCAGCAACAGTCAACAGTAACATATGTATCCACTAGTTAGGTGGGTGGCAGATTCATTATGGGTTCGGTTTTATGTTGCTTACTCTGTATTTTGTGAAGTGAAAAAATAGAATTTAAATCATTTAAATTATATTTTTTAAAATCAGATGGAAAACCATTCTTAAGAAATTAGGTTGTAACTTCTCAACGAAACAAAAGGCAAGGCTTTGACATTTTTTGTACTGATAGTCAATGTCATCTGTTTGATAAAAAATAATTTGTTTTTACTGATTTGGTAACTTTTTTTTAATAAAATTAAAACAGCCGAATATAAAATCCGAACATTACATCCGAATGTAAAATTGAAACAGATTATTTATATAAAGTTAAACGATCTGTAAATTCAGTTAGTTTGTTATAATCTATTAACAAATTATTAATTTGATCTGTAGAGAACCTCTAATAATAAATATATGATAAATCTCTAGATTTGGGCAATTCTTTTGTAGGCTTAGATACATTTCATGATTTTTCAATGATAAATTTCATTGATTTCAATCCAGTATTTTTTTAACTTTTTTAACTTATTTTTTTTAACTCCAGACATTTTTTTAACTTTTTGCCGATTCATTATGATTTACAGAGGAATGCTGTATAAATCATCATTAGACTGCTTAATTAAGACTGTGGAGAATGAGGGTTTTCTCGCACTTTACAAGGGTTTCCTACCAGTTTGGATCCGTATGGCACCTTGGTCGTTAACATTTTGGTTGTCGTTTGAGCAGATACGCCACACTTTGGGAGCTACTGGATTTTAATTAAACATTTACATTATTTGATGCGTATTAATTGACCTGCATTTTAATCGGTAAGAAAAAATATGTAATTTTAATTTTGACATTAGAGTTTTAAAGAATGTTTATGATACAAGGGTAAATCAAATATAAATGGGATTTTATTATTTTTTTTTTTTTAATTTATTTATTCAAAAAAAGGCAAATTTTAATTTATTTTTCCTCATAATTTCCTACTTTAGAAATATTTATTCTAGCGAGAAGGAATGTTTTTTATTGCAGCATTGTACAATGAATCTAGTTGTGTCAAAAGCCAGTTGCGTACAGATCCCTTCATGCCCTCGTCATCTTTAAATTGTTGCCTAGAGCTTCTTTAAGCAGTCCAAGCAAATTAAAATCACAGGACAATACATCCGAGCTGTAGGGAGGATGATCAAGTTGAATCCAGTGCATTTCTTCTAGTTTTGACCAGTTAGAGCTGAGGTATTGGGCCTGGGGTTGTCGTGGAGGAGGATGGCCTCTTATATCGGTTGGTCTCGTCTTTTGCAGCGATATGCAGTCTTCACCTCGTTCATCAGTTTGCACTGATTGTGCATTGCTCATGCAAAAAAAATTAATGAGCAAAACTCCTTGCCGGTAAAAAAAAACCATTGAAAGAACCTTGCCCTAACTGACAGTTGAGTCTTGGCTTTTACTGAGGCTGCCTTCTCTTTCCTTTGCTACTCCATACTGACTTCTTTAGACTGGGGAGAATAGCAGTGGATCCATGTTTCATCGCAGGTGATGATCCGACTAAAAAATGTATCACCTTTTTTCACATACCTTGCTGTAAGCCTCTGACAGATCTCCAAACCTCTCAATTACTAATCTGTGGTCAAAATGCAAGGGACCCATCTAGCACACACTTACGGAACTGTAGCTAGTTTGTGATGATTGCTTGACAGCACCCATAACTTATTCTGACCTCTTTTGTAATTTTGAATATTCTTTCCCATCGATCGTCTTCGAGAATGTCTCGAGCCACGTGAATGTTTTCATCTGTAATGCTGGTCCGAGGACAGCAATTGTGTTCCAGATTTTCCATTCATTTTTGTCCTTCCTTGAACTCTTTCAGGCAAACACATGAGTCCTTGACAATATTTGGTCCCTGAACTGTGCAGTCAGTCTACAGAAAATTTCCGTCGCTTGAACTCTTCATGAACAAGAAATTTTATAATTATGTGTTGCACAGTAGAGGGCACCTGTTGCTCTGACATTGTGAACGTTACTGACAAATTGGTTGGGAGTGTGGAATGGCCGACTTTCCCTACTCTTTATGGACCTACCCAAACATACTGGAAGCGCAGGCCCAGTCCTACCAACCATAGACACTCGGGAACATATATCCCATTTATATTTGATTTACCCTCGTACGAGTATATGATTATTCATGTCCTTTTGTACGATTAATAGAACTTAGTGCATTGTATTTATTAACAGCGAACTTAGATATTGAATTATACAACTTTTTAAAGAAAAGTTCAGAACTTAGATTTAAGACCTGTACTTAAATTCTATTATCTTAGAATTAGATCTAAAAAAGGAAACTAAATGTCAGTTTGTTTTATTGTATACACAAGTGGTATCCAGAAAGTAGTGATACAAAGTTAATTCAGTGATAATGATATCCGGCAGAGTGTAGTATTTAATTGTAGCAACTTTGTGCTTGGATTTTGTGTTAAATAACCCATGTTTATTACAAATCTGATGATCCAAATGAAGCTTTAGAACAGTGCTTTTGATTGTATTTATAAGCAGTGCTACCCAGATGCTGAGATTGTAAATCAACCATTTTTAATTTTTTTTTATGTATATATGTTTTTAATCTAAATTTCCACTTACTGTTCTGAGAAAGCAGTGAACTTTGGAGAAGCACGAAATGTAGAAGAAAGTTACAAATAATAAAGCAGTAAGTGAAAAAATTAATTTTTATTAAAAATTCTAAGTTTTGCTTCATTCATATTTTACATTTTATATATAAATGTAAATATATTAACCATAACACAGTAATTAGGTAACTTAAACTTGTCATATTAATTTACATTTTATTTTTAATACAGATGTATTATATTTATAATTCATATAATATTAAATTATATGTATATATATATATTACGTTTTTTGAATTAAATGTAAAATATGAGAGAGACAAAAATTAGGAATTTATTATAAAAATTTATTTTTTCACTTACAGCTTTATTATTTGTATTTTTCTTCTACATTTCATGCTTACCCAATGTAATAAAGATGATAAAACTGACCTTCACCAACAGTTAAGTCTAAAGTGTAATTCAGAGGCAAACTCTCTGTACCTTTTGAGATCAAAATAGGACTGCGCCAAGGAGATGGACTCTCACTGCTACTCTGGAAATTTTAATGAAGGAATGCCTTGAAAAATGCCCCCCAGAAAATATATAGGCCAAAAATCAAAACAAGTTGTCTTTGTTTCGCCAAGGGATCGATGAAGCTAAAACACAGATATTACAACTTCAAAACATTAAAAATAAAATTGGCTTAAAAATATCTTTCGAAAAGATAGAAATAATGCCCCCAAAAGCTGTCACAATTAAAAGAAGTAAACATAAACAGTAATAAAGTCAAAATAGCGATGTAATTTAAATATCTTTGAGAAATAATAACAAACAATCTTAACTAAAAAACCACAGTCCAGGTAAGAACGAATAAACTGCTGAAGCACAAATATTAACCTGTTATACCCACAGTAAAAAATGTCTTAACTGTTAACGCAAAAATAAGACATTGCAATACAGATTTAAACCGGAAGACACATATACAGCAGAAACACTCTTAACACCTGAATGTACAACCAATGACCTGCATCAACATAAAGTACCAGAAAACGGGCAGTGGTAGATTGTTCCCAACAACGTCCTGTACAAACAGTTAGAACCCCTCTTATACCATGTTTGAGAGGAGACTAACATACTTTGGAGACATCATGAGAATATAAGATTCAAGACTTCTGAAACAGCTAGTAGAGTACTATCTTGACTCAAACAACACCGAGACAGAATGCAGAAGGATCAGAGAATGAAGAGAGGATATAAAGGAAATTGGCCTTGCACCAGAAGACATCATGGACAATGTAAAATTAAACAAAAAAATCAAGGACAAAAATACTCGCTTCACACTTATAAGAAAGAAACTCACAACATGAATATTTTTAACATCAGAAAGGACACAGTAATCAAAACGTATGAAAAAGTACTGGGAGAATCGCAAGGTGCAACCAGTCCCATCGAAGAGACTTGGGTAAGAGACTGGCTAAAGTGATGCTGTGCAGTCATAAAAGATGAAAAAAAATTATCATATATATTATATAAGATGTTAAATTATGACAACAAGAAGTTAATTTATTTAAATTAAAATTCTTGTAGTCGCTTTGATGAGCAGAAAAAAGTAAAGCTAAGAATGTTTCTTTGATTTTGTACTTTGTGGAGCGGCTGAAAAAAAAAATGTATATATATATATATATTACATACATACATACACAATCTATTATGCGATCTGAAAGCACCAGATTGTGTGCAAAAAGGTAAATCTTAATGTGTAAACACATAATACATTCGAAAAACACACTATATATCGTAACAAGATAATGAATTATATTGTGTAAGAAATCATGTAGGGCTGAGCATAGTATGTAGCTGCAGTGGCCATATTACCTTATTTCATGGTTGCAGTTGGGACTTGGAATATGGTGTGCCCGATTTCTATAGTGTAGAATGTAAGACTGTAAAGAGAGTTTTTAGTAAAATTCATTAAAAAAAAAAAAAAATGAAGATGCTGATCTGACTGTAGTTAACGGGTACCACAAATAAACAGATCTTGGCTTTACTGAAATTCTAAAAAGTATTGTACATTTCGGTGTTATAGGTTTATTATCTTCTCTCTTAAGTTCTGTTTTAATTTTGTTTATTAATTTTTTTTTTTAATTATACAAATTTTTGGCGTGCCATAAACGTAAATAATCTACGAACTTCTGTAAAAAGGTCTTATTTATCATGTAAAAAGAATGATAAAATTAATACACCTTATTTGGCTAAATTTTGTTACAGGTGTCGATGTTCTCTAATTTATTTTGTGGTTTTTTTTAATTTTAGTAACAGCTGTTTTGTTTGAATAACTATAAATGTATTTTTTTTTATTGTATGTTTATAGATTGACTGATGTTTGTTCTGCCTACAGATTCAAGTGTTTCTATATACATATATATATATATATATATATATATATATATTTACTGTATATTACTTAGTTGGTGACGCATTAATTTTTATTAGTTTTATTGGGATACAACTGCAAAACAATTTGTTTCATCTGAATTGATTTAGAGTGATTAAAAATTAATTAACTTCATTATAATTAGGTGGAATTTATAGAATATTTTGAGATATATATATGTGTGGTATTAAGCGATATTGATTTCATTTCTTAGAGTGGTTTTTTTTTTTTTTTAGAATAAATTGAGCTATAATTAAAAAAAGAAAAAAAAAAGATGAGCTTAATTTATTTTTTCAGATTATGGTAACAAGGTTGGTTGACTTGTTTAAAGAAATTGCTGTGTAGTAGTGTAATTAAAGTAAATGTTTTTATAGAGGTAAACGTATAATTTTATTTAAAAGAAGGCACGAATATTAATGTTGTTACTTGTATTGTTTTCTTTGTTTTTATTAGCGGCTGGCAGCCTTCATTTTTTTTTTTTTTTTAATGACTGATATGTTGCATTTTGTACTGCAATTTACTGTGCAATAGTGAAGTTTTTTGATACTACATTTGATTACAGAGTTTTATAATTTAATTTTGTGTTTGTAATTTAAAAATAATATTTATCATTGTTAAACAGTTCACATTTTATTGTCACGATGAGATAGAGACAATTAATGAATCTCTTGTTCGATTCTCATTGTTAAACTGAGGACCTAGGCATGAAAAAAATATTAAAATTTTTATTGGAAACGTGCAAACTTTTTACCGCTAAATACATTGGTAACCAAGAAATGTTTTTAACGATGAATTTTTTTAATGTTTAATTTAAAAATAATGATTTTGAATATTAAAATTGCACAATATTGTTCCAGTAGATCGCAGATGATGCAATAAAAAGTATTTAATCTTTTTTTTTGTTATAAATGTTTGTCTGAACAAAAGTATGATTTATGTTATAAAACAAAAAATATTTGTGGATATTAAATACAAAGGAATATCGTTTTTAATCTAGTGAGTTAAACTATATATTGATATCCATCAAAGGTGACATTTTTGAAAATGTTACATTATGGTAATTTAAAAAAAAAATTATTTAGACTGCATTCTTCAAATTTTTCCATTTTAGTCTAATCTGATTTGATTTTGAGTAATTCAGTAATTATCATCCTGTTTTTTTGTTATGAAGTGATCTTTCATTTGAGAATGTTATGCCTTCATTTTGAAAATTCAAAAAAAAAATCATTTTGATTTTAATTGTTTACTTTGTTCGGTGCTGATTAACAGTGCCTTGCGCCCTCATATTTCTTCAATAATTTTGTAATTACATTTCTCTTCTAGAATTAAACGATGTATTAACTAAAAATATTTTCAAATTCAGTAAGAATAGTTAAAAAAAAAAAAATTATTATATGATAGCAGTCGTACTTGTAATATAACTATTAAATAGAGCTGCCGTATTATTCAAAATCACAAAATAACTGAAGCGTATTATTATTGCTTTTACTGTATGCTAAAGCGTTAAGTGCTTTACTTAAATAAAAGTATTAAGCTTTTGCATCTTGAAAATTTAAATGCAGCAAAAATAACTTACATTGTGATTTGAATGAACCAGTGAATTTGTACACATGCGTGGGTGCATATCACATATACACATTGCAGTGGTTATTACCTCATAAATAGAAGGTTAATGTGGAAAATTATAATTTTTTTTTTTTTTTATGACTTTTGTTTTAGAAGAGAACTGTGAAAATATTAAACATTTTTTTCTGTATGTTTAGCTTGTTGCATTTAAATTTTATTAAGTCTGTATAAAATATTATTCGGTATTTCTTGTAGTTTTTTTAATTTTTTCTCGATGGGTTTCTGATGAACAATTTACTTTTTGTTAAAATATATATTTTTTTAATGTTGATACCTAAATTGGCAGTTTCTAAATGTTTTTATGATCGAACATCTTGATCGGTTTTACATGTCAGTGTAACGTACACATTTTTATTAATTAGACGATTAAGAAGGATTTTTTTTTTTTTTAATGTTATTTTATTTGATGAAGACATTTTGTTTATTTACTCTTTAGTAGATCTCAGGTTCAGATTTGTTGACGGTTTATTTTGTATCGTTGTTTGTCTTGGTAACTGTACTCTTCAAAGAGTAATAGACTCGGTTAACCTGCCATTACACATATTTTTTTTTTATCAAGGTGACTGGATCGCTTTTCATAAACTCATAAAAACTACATTTTCTAGCTATAGAGACTTAAGAGTGAAAAGTGTTGTGATAAGAACACCGATTCAGGTTATTTTGAAATCCCATCCGATCATAAAGGTACACCACCCTTATGCTGAGGTCAGCATGAATTAAACTCTGATATTTTATAATTAAGTCATCAAAATAATATTAGGGCATTTATTTTTACTAATTAAAAATATATTTATAAATTATTGCAAGCGTTTATTGTTGTTATATCTTTTGTAAATTCAGCAGTCTGGTTAAGACATTGCTATTGATGATGAATGAGTGCTACCTGTTGAAAGCAATTTCTTGCAATTTTTCCTTTAATAGTTCATCAATTTTACTTTTGCCTGTAGCATTTTTGTTTATAGTTTGATAAATCGTAGCTTTTATTTTGTAATCGGCTGAGTTCACCATACTGACATTTTTCCTGCTACATATTCTTTTTGATAATTTTAAATCGGTGAACTGTTTTTTCCAAAGTTAAGTTCAATTAACCAGCATTCATTTTTATTAACTGAATAGCTTCTTGTTAAAAGGGCACAAGTGCACAATATTGTTGCAGCAAACCATGAAAAACCGGTGTATGTAAACCTTATATTAATTTTTGATTTGCAAGAAAAGTATAGTGATATTTTACCATAAAATGAATGTTATTGTATGAATTGTATTACATTTTATTGGAGACATGAATAATTAGAAGGCCTATTAATTTATGAACTTGCGCCATTTAATGTGAAACATGCTACTGTCAGGAATAATGTACACAGAAACATATTATACATTGAAATTATTTTTATTGTTAATTCACAATAAAAGTACAAAAAAAAATAAAAAAAATAAAGTGCTTGTTAACATTAAAAAAAAAAGAAAGTTAACAATATACTTTGATTACCATCATCAGTTCGCCGATGAGCTGAAATTATATTGCCATAGTATAGCTTGTACTCATCTGGTACATATTCTGTGCATTTTTTTTATGTCTTCTAGTTTAGATGCCATCACAGGGATCCCTTCTTTATACAAATAGATTTCAGGAAGCTGTACTTGATTTGTTGGTGTTTTAGACTTCAAAAATGTGCGTTGTACCACATCATGATTGTTACCCAGTGTTTTGCATACACCTGGCTATTCTTAGTTAAATTTAAACTGATAGAAACAGCTTATTTCGAAGGAAATTTTCACATTCCTATATTTCTGTTCTAACTTTCTACAGTAACTGCTATTTTTTTGTAATATTTTGGCCACTGCGACTTAAAGTCCAAAAGGTTGTTGAATTTGATTGTTATTTTTCATTGACCATTGTTGTCATTGATATGTATAATGATGAATTTATTTATGTTTACTACTATTTACAGTCAAATCTGATAATTCATCGGCAGTATTTTACTGATCTTGACTTCTAAGAGCTCTTTGATAGAGATATCTCTTTACAAGGCAGAAAACTATGACCTCTAAAATCAAAAATGAATCTGTTAAAGCCATCAGAAATTTTGGGACAGTGATTCTTGTTCTAACCTAGATAATTGTCAGCATACAGATGCAATTCATTGTAATGATGGTCAACTGTGGTATTTATATACTGATTTAGGAAGGAACAAACCTCGTCAGAGCCTTTTTTTTTCTTGCCCTACATGGTAAACCTAATAAATCACTGCCTAATTAGTTTTTATGTTGAAAACATAAAAACATGCTACCATTAAGCTGCTGTAGATAAAATAGCTACCGGACAGAGATCTTAGGCAAACCACATTTTTGTATAAAAGTCAACTGAAATAGCATATAAAATTTTAAATATGTGAAATATATTTATCATGAAATATAATATATGAAATAGCATGTAATTGAAATAACATATTTTTATTGATCTTACCTTCAAAATCTGCAGTCTCTTATTTGAAAACCGAGTAAGATTTTTTAGATTTCCCTTGTATTCCATAAGTCTTCTAAAGCAACTTGTTTGGCTGAATCATTTAAATGAGGCTAAAAATCCTAATTTTTAAGTCAACAATGTAACTCTTGTTAACTTTTTCTGGACTGCATTTCTAAGGCCATTTTAATTAATATGTGTTAGTCGGAATATATGGCACCTTTGTAAAAACAGTTCCTTATTTCTATTGAATTTATGTAAGACGCGCTGCTTATGTTAATTCTAGAATTATGCAAATTAACTGCTGCAATTAATGTTGAAATTATTATTTTTATAATACCCGACTAATAAATTGGGCCTATGACTTGAAGTTTATACATGTAATAATTGTAATGTGTTCAGAAATGATTACTCATATGATTCCTAATCTCCTCACAAGTAACACTTTATGGCGGTTTCAGGAATTAAATTATTTAACTGTATATTACATGACATTCCGGCAGAAAATACACACTGTTCTTTTCCTATAGAAGAAGAGTAGTTTTCCTGCATAATTTTTGTTTTTGATCGACAAGGATTTTCATGGTCGGTTATAATTTTGAAAAAGGAAGAAATATGTAATAAAAACAACAAAATTACTAATATTTGAATAATATTATATTTTAACATTAAATCTTATAATAATGGAGTGAAATCTGTCAACTGTTGAAATACCGGTATATTTTGATCCTAGTGTTATTTACAGTACTATGTGAACGTGGAGTCTTACAACGTAGGAGAATACAGATTTTTTGTTTGAACCTATAATAGCCTAGTTGAGGAGCAATGAAGTACAATATCTGTTCAGTTATAGACTAAAAAATATTATAATAATATATAACATTATATAAGACTGTAATAAAGTACTATTTTATACTAGTCCTTATGATTGTAAAGAGGTTTAATGTAGATATCGGCTGTGTTTGTGTAGACTTAGTCTACTCAAACAGCAGCCGATTAAAAACGTGATTTATTTATAATTATAAATATTATTTTTAAAAAGTTAAGTTTATGCTTTATAACTCTTATATATGTTGTGTGGTTATTAGCTTTTTTTTTTTTTTACTCTTATCTTCATTAACAGTTTATTTGAATTTATATATTTTAAAAGTGATAATGTATAAATTATTGTTTTCTTTCGTTTATTATTGCATTTAATTGTTCTTTAAGCAGTAACTTTAAATACATAACAATACTTTATTATTTGTTGTGATTATTGTTGTCATTTTTATGTTACTCTCTCGGTAGTTCTGTCGTACTGTTATTAAATGTTGATATAAAATATTAATATTTATAATTAAATAATTTTTAGGTTTGTTTTAAATCAGGGTTTTATTTGCCGATTAGATTTTGGATAACATTGCTATTAATAAAAGCTGTCAGCATGAGTTTTATCAAGTATTATAAAATAATTTAAACTATTGTATATTTTTTTATTTTGTTTATTTTATGATACTATGAAACTTCTCTTAAAAGACAATTTGCAGTGTCAAAATAAATAATAATAATAGTTTTACCAATTACTGTTTTCTAAATAACAGGGGTACAAATAAGTTACATGTCAAATTATTTACGTCATTTATTAACCATATGATTTTTTAATAATAAATATTTCTAAATAATAAAAAATTACAAACATTTAATATTAATAATGCCTTTTTTTGCTTATTATTAGTATTACAATAACAATAGTTACGTAAAGCATTAAAATTTTACTCAAATGTTTTGAATTATTTGTGGAATATTTTTGGTGAATCCGTCAGGAGTTTGATTGATGGTTTGAAATCCAGGAAATGAATCAAATTTAGTGGCATCTGAGTATTTAAATTAAGTTCGTTAATCTGTCAAATCCTAGTAAAGATAACATTTTTTTTTGGATTTGAATATGGATTTGAATACTAGATCGTGGATACCGGTGTTCTTTGGTGGTCGGGTTTCAATTAACCACACTGCTCAGGAGTGGTCGACCTTAGATTGTACAAGATTACAATTCATTCACATTCATATACATCATCCTCTGAAGTAATACCTTACGGTAATTC
>JAAAKQ030481332.1:0-22373 GCA_010016005.3 Zanna intricata
CACACACGCTACAATTCGTTCATCTCATCCTCTGAAGATATAACCTAACGGTGGTTCCGGAGGTATAAAAAAAAAAAAAAAAAAAAAAAAAAAAAACATAATTGTAATTTAATCCTGCCTCTATAAAGTAAAAAATCTAAGAGATTAATTTCAATACCAAAATATGAACTGCAGTTGAGGTCAGGTCCTGATTGACTACCCTAATGGGCATACCATTTTTACTTACCACCACTCCTTCACCTTACCCATGATCCCTTCTTCCCCAATTTTGTGAGTATAACCTGACTCTTCAAAATTCTACATGCTAAGGATATCAAAACTTTGATGATAGTTGGCGTCTTTGGTGTTACCTGGTAGAACATAGAACTGCCTATGAACCAACTTGGAAATCTATTTTTTATCAGATGGCTATAAAATAAATCCAATCTTGAAGTGGGCACAAGGTAAACGTATAGTTAAAATTAACAATAGTTAAAATATAACAATTTAAAAATAAACAATAGTTAAAATCATTAAACTAAATCAATCAACAAAGGCTGAGGTTACAATGGCTGTCATCAGTTCAATTTGTTAATTTTTTAGCGATATAGAAATTACATTTCCAGAAAAATAATAGCAAGTTGATAAATAGGTGAAACAAAAAACTGTAAATCCTATAAACCCACAATTAACCAGTTAAATTAAAACCCGACAATAATTATGGAATCAAAAAATAAGTATACAAGAAATAATTTTAAAAAATTTAATGACTGTTACTAATAAGAATTTGGGTAATTTAGTATGTATATAATTATCTACCAAACACTAAAAGATAATAGCCCAGTTGGAGAAATCTGTAGAGAAAAAGACTGCTGCTCAATTACTCACTGAAAAAGAATTTATTCATTTACAGATTCATTTCCTTCCAAAAATCCCACACAACATAAAAGGCAACCCAGTACAAATCACAATACCCAATACCATCACAAATTAGGTGAAAGGAGCTTAATACTAAGAAAACAAAATTTTCCTACTTGCTATGTGGGCTTTCATCAACCTCAGAAACTTAACCTCATGTGTGTGTTTGTTTGTACACATTCAAGCTGTTCTAAACATTCCTCTCCAGATACCAATCTCATCTCTTTCTCAGACAACAGTGCAGTCAAAATGTCATATATATTTTACAGGAAAATTGTTATTTGCTTTAACTATTGCCGTCACTGAATTTTAATTTTATTTACTAATATGAATTATTTTGTTTACTAATATTCAACCACTAATTTTAATCCACTCACAAAACTGTCACATAAAGTAAGAAAAATACCACAATTAAAATGTTCGCTTAAGTTGTACGCAATCTTGCTTTCTTTAATTTTCATTGCTTGAAATTTTTTGCCAGAATGCATTGCCAGTATCTAAATAAAATAAAAGTTTACTCTAAGCAAACAGAAAAGGGATCAATTTTGTTCTTTTACATTCTTTGGTGCATCTTTCGCAAATGCAAAAAAAAATTATTTTTTAAAGGTTTAATGACAAACGGAGTAAAATTACAGCAGCCATTAATTTTAATCTTATAAATCGCTGTCTCGATAAGATATATTTATTCACAAGATCTGTTTAACACATCAATAAAATATATTGTTACAAATCAGTTGTAAGTATATTTAATTAAACGCAGTTCTGATTTGGTCTTGTTTATTTGAAAATGTGTAAATGCTTCAGAACCCATAGCTTACACATACTAGAAATAAGGAAGACAAAATTATATAACTACATTTAAAACTCCGTTTAAATCAATAAGTGACATAATAGTGTAAAAAAAAAAAATGTTACATACCTCCAACATACAAATGAGATTTATTTAAACAAATTAAAAATAACCATCACATATTGCTTCCCGCCATTATCAGACCGTTTCCACAACAGCCTTAAACACGTGTATTAAGTGCAATCGCTACTGCACTTCAATTGCAATTCCAGCTTACCAACTTAACTTTCAAAAATCGTTTGCCTCATAATAAAAAATGTTAAAAACTTTACAAGGTTTCTTACCTTAATAATAGAACTAACTTTTTAATTAAATTTTAACAAATCAAATACCATATTAAAAATTAAGAGACTTAAATAAAACTATTTTCGATATTAAAAATTTACGTGAGTTTTTTAATTGGTTTTTATAATACCGACATATAAATAAGATTATTCAAAATGAAGTAAAAATATTTTAATGCATAATTTAAGCGATGTAATGCTCAAAATTAGCAAACGTGTTTATGGTTTGACTTTTGAGTAATGTGAATCATCTCAGACTTCAAATTAGGGTTGGTAGAAACGAATTTGAATTATTCAAATCAGTTGTCGAGATTAGAATCACTGATTCGAGTCAAGCGAATCTTTCACTGTATCCGAAGTCAATAATTATTAACCACAGATAGAACACTTACAAAAGAGTGTTATTTTGAAACACTGCAACTTAATGTCAAAAGAGTTTTACAGACATTTTTGTTTAAAATACCGGATTTGAACCTATGTTCCTAAAAATAAGAACTATTTATGATATATATAGGAAAATCTCTCAATGAGAGCTTATCACTGCAGTTAAGAAAAAGTTGAAAATCCAAATGCTTTGGACACTTTTGGTCCATTCGATTGCAATCAAAAGGGGAGGTTCACAATTAAATATTGTAACAGTTCTAAAATTTCAACATTCTACGGTTATCGTTATTGGGTTATGCGAGATGTATATGTACGTATACGCCGAAAATAGTCAAAATGAATATTTCCGTTGAAATCTGAAGACAAATTTTTTGCGTTTACAATACTTCCTTTACTTCGTACAAAGAAGTAAAAACATCATGATATTTTTATCCAGCTTATGTAAAAAATATCATGAAATTTATATTCAGGTAATGTTAAAAAAATACTGCAATAATTTCATTTTTAATAATCGCTGTAAAAGTAAACGATACACAACTATTGACTAATGAACTATTTAATTATATGTCAAGTAAATAAATCAGTGGGTCTTTACTAATTTTATTTATTCTGGAATAACTAAGTTTCATTTGATTAGGTTGATAAGTTTATTTACGATAATATATTGTTAAACAATTTCTTCATTTTATACTATACAATTACGTCACCCAGGCCGCTAGTCTGGCGACGTCATTACTGATTGACTAAAGCCGTTTACATAAACAAATCAGTAACATATCATTGAAATCGATTCGTGATTTGTGAGATACGGAAGGATTAATTGCACAAGACTTGATGTGCGGCATTAGCAGTCGAGAAAGTAAGAGTGGGTGTGTTCAGTTTGTTCGTTCGAATCATAACTGTCGCCACAGATGATTTAAAGTTGCGGCTCCTATTAAAACTACCGATTCGAATGATTCAAAGCAGTAGAACATGTGATTTGTATTCACAGAGTTAGAACAAATGATTTGAATCCAAGCAACAAATCATCAAATCAGTAGCCAACTCTACTGACTGGGTCGGTCTAGGATTATAAGATTGGACCGGTCTAGTAAATAAGATTTGCATTTTCCTACTTCAAATGTTGTAAGTTTTTTTAAAAGCAACAAATTTCAAGTACAATTATCTGTGTCATCCATTCAATATGGATGAGTTTATTTTATGTGTAATAATAATCGTCAACTGATATTATTTTATCTCTCAAGTACTCTACCTAGCGAAATAGTTTATTCTCACTATAACTGAATACCATACTTCTGGTTACAATACTTTTTTAAGCTAGTGGTCCGAGCAGTTTCAAATTTTGTTAATCTCCGTTTCTAATCATAATTGCAGTCATGAATAATTAATTCTAAGGCTAGTCACATAAATTAGATAAAAATTAAGATACAATGTCTTAATTTGTTTAACATTTTTTTTTTTTATTTTTTACAAACTAAAATCATTGTGACTTTTTGTAATCTAAGTTGATTAGCTGATTTTATGTGATGGAAATATTATAATTAATAATGTAGCTTTATTTCAAATCCTACTTTTTTTTTTGTTTGTTTAACCTCTGGAACCACAGTTAAGTATATCTTCAGAGGATGAGATGAATGAATTTCATCTCGTGTGTGAAAAATGCCATGCCTGACTGGGATTCGAACCCAGGACCTCCGGATGAAAGGCCGAGACACTACCACTCTGCCACGGAGGCCGGCATTTCAAATCCTACCAAATTGATTTTAATGTCTTAAAGTAGTGTAGTACCTTAGATCAATAGTTCATTACATTTTAGTATTATTAACTAGTATGCATTATTAATTCATATGGATCAAATCATAATCACTAACAAGAATTTACATTAATTAATGCTCTTTTATTACCACTTAAAGTATAATTTCACGTTACTCGTAAGTGAAATTATACTTTTTCTCTAAACAAACCACACACAGAAATGCTGTTTAATTTGGAATGAGTTTATAATAGGGGACTACAGCATTTATCTATCCTGCTCTCTCCATTCAGAAATGAAGTGTTGGAGTACTTTCTTTCTAAGGATATTTATAGATATTATTTTTTTAAATAATGAGTATTATTCTTTACTGCAAATTTTACATATTATTTACTGAAATGTTTTAATCTACAGAAACATGCAATAAATTTGAAGTCAGTCAGTAAAGGTAGCATTCTTATAAAAAACAAAAAACAAAGTAAATTAATTTTCTTATAATTTCATATTTATTACTAAAAATATGACATGAAAATGTAATACATGACACATAAAAATACACTAAATTATAAAAAATAATAATTATTAATACATTAAAGTAAATTATTCAATTACTGTAAATTCTCCAAGGGTCAGTTAAATTAAATTTAATACTTTTTAAAAGGGAAGAAAAATGGTAGAAATCAATGAACCTTGAAAAATAAAATTTTCTAAGTTATAAAGATTTGTAATTGCAAAAAAAGTTAAAATTAATACATAAAACTTAATCTCTATTAACATAAAAATTCTGAAAATACAAATATTTATTAAGACCAACATATGTCATGGTTCATATCAATTGTATTAAGAGGAACACACATTTAAAAGTTATCTAACATCATACAAATAATAATAAAATGTAATAATACTACAATTCATGACCTACACCATTAAAACTCTGTAGGTGACATAACTACAATATACTAAAAAAAAACATAATGAAACTGTATTTAGTTTTATTTCACTTTTTCATCAATATCAATGTAATTCTTATACTGTACACCACATATGTTAGATCTCTGAAAGACTGGATGAGATTTTAAAGATCAGCAAATAATCCCAATTTCTGTCTTAAAAATCATTGAAACTATTTGAGTAATTAACACTGGATAATCCATAAGACTGATCTTGAGAACTGTACGTCAAATAATATTACATTTTGTAGTGTTATGCAAATGATATTCATGGAGAAGAGTAATTTTTGAATGAATTCATATTTAATGATTTAATAACCATCCATTGTTCTTCAGATCTGAGATGATAATATCTGATTCATTCCTGACCAAACATTATGCTTTTTTTCTTTTTTTTTTTTATTACATACCCTGCCCTAGAACAAATGATTTGGAAACAAACAGATTAGCTAACTATAATCTACATCCCTTTTTCTTCAAGAACTCTCACAGTCTTCATAGCTATTAAAACTTTAAAATCAGTGGTAAGTAGAACACTGTTTTATTTATGAAGGGTTATGGACAATGAATGTAGCAAGAAACATGAAGATTGTGAAAAATCTGTAACAATTCTGTACACTTTAATGTAATACTTATATACACAATATACTTTTATAGATTACTAATAAGTTATTAATTACACATTCTCATCCAGATCTTATGATCATATATGGTGTACATATATGCACGTGTATACAAATGTATTTGTGTATCCATGTTATAAATCTTTATCAATCTAAAGCAAAGTTTTATCAATAAATTACATTTTTCAATACCCAAACTGAACACTTAAAAATCTTTGTATTATAATCAGATAATACAGTGATTATAGATACATTTAAAATAAATTAATATTAAAATATAAAAGCAAATTTGCATTCAAATAAAAAAGTTAGATAAGAATAATATAAATAAGCTCCAGCTGAATTCTTAAAACTGTGCGATTATCTTTAGTGCATATTAAGCTCAAGTGACGTGAACTGATCAAATGACATTACAAATCTTTTTGCTACAATAGCTGCCACAGAAAACATGCACAATAAAAATGTTGCATGTTATTAACCCACAAAAATCTGTGCAATTTTTAAAGAGACCTATAGCCTCCATCAAACACCAAATTTTCAAAAGTCAGAGCTGAGATTTTTTCTTAGAAGTTAATTTAATGTTATGCTCATGAACATATTAGAAAATCCTTCAGAGAACTACTAATCGAAAGCTATGTATAACGCAACTTTCTGTTATAATAAAGTTATAAAAAATTATAATATACTTTTCTGTTATAAGATATTTAAAACATTATTTGTGCAGTTCTACATGGATCGTCATAAGTATTTCATACTTCTTAATAAAAGGCTAAATTTTGGCAGTTGATATAAAGTCAACCTTATCTGGTAAGAAGCAAGTAACTTGAAACCTTATATCAGAGGTAATATTGTAACTTATGGCCAAGAAATCCAATAAGCAAGATTCTTATACACTAAGATCACATCATATAAAGATGTATGACTGGATTAACACTTTTCATCTGCAGAAGAGTTCTGATTAGTAAATTAAATCTATACTATAATTGGAAGCTTGATTTATATCACCGACTGAAAAATTAAAAAAAAATACTAAATGTTCACCAGTGTTTAGGGAGGTAGTGATTCATGTAATTTAAACAGGAAGAGAGCTGAGCTGCTTTAATTAGTTGTCATATAAAAACATTCAGATCATTTAAAATCTATTTCATAGTGTGAATTATAAACCTACATCTAGCAGTGGTTTGCTATAAAAAAGAACAAATTAAATCCTAATCGTTTGTTACAGATATTTGGAAAAAAGAAATGAATCGGCAAGTATTTTTACAGGTTGCAGGTTATGTCAATTACCAGTTATTATTTATCTCAATTACAGGGAGGTTAGATGTTGAGGATAATCTAAAAAATAAAAGCTTCTAGTTCTAGACATGGCCAGTTTAGACAGCCCAGTACATAGACAGAAACCAGCAATACTGCATCAGGTCCACGACTATGTTCTTCATTATATGTAACTAACATTTTTTCTCTATTCATCAAGAGGAGCTCTTGTCAAATCTATTTTGAGAATACTTCAAGCTTTTGTTTTATACCAAAATATGAGTTTTATTAAAGGATTTTCCATTTTTAAAAATCTATTTTAACTAACATAAAATATTTTTGTTTTTATGTTTAAAATATATTTTGTATTAAGTGTTTAATTTGGTGCATTATCATTAGATTACACACACAGGCGGCGCGCCTGTCTTTGTTTATTTTTTTGGCAGCACTGCAGGGCCATTGTTTACTGCCTGTTTATTTTCCCAATTCCTTCTTCCAGCGGTAGTTACACAGTTGTACTGGGTTATTTTTTAAAATTTATTATAGTCTGTGAATTAAGCACTATGCCACCTTTGCGTGTATTTACTTTACTTTTTCACAGTTTATTTCAAGTATCTGTGCTGTATTATTTCCTAATTGTTTTGTACTATTTTTGTCAAAAATGAATTTTGAGGAAGAACAAAGTATTGGTAGAATATTACATGAATTAAGTGATGAGAAAAGTCAAAATATATTTAACTCTGAGGGTATGGTTATGAAGACAACTTGGAATACAGTGATGCAGATGAAGAAGTTATGATGCAAAACCCTGAACCAGATAGTAAATCTGAACAGATTGTTGAATCAGAAGAAGAAATCAAATGAAAGAGTCTAACTTATTTAGGAAAGGGCAAAAAACAATTTGGTATGCTACTTCAATCAAAAAATCCAAAAAAACCTAAAAAGAACATTATAATAGAGCTTCCTGGTCCACTGCACGAAGCAAAACTGAGTTATGTTGAGTGTTATCTTTCCAAATCGTAAAATAATAAAATAGTAGAATGTACTAACATAAAAATTAGAAGTGTATAAGACAATTATGCTAGAGAAATGGATGCAAGACAAACTGATTTTGTTTAAATGAAATCTTTTATTGGATTGCTTTACTTTGCAGGAACTTGTCACTCTGCCAAACAAGATATTTATGAGTTATATAGGTCTGATGGTGCTGGAGTAGAATTTTTTTCAGCTTTTTTGTGGTGAAAATCGATTTAAATTTTTATATCAATTTTGTGTTTTGATTATGTTTCTGATGTAAATAGAATGGAATGAAAGGGCTTAGACAAACTTTATTACATTTGAGAACTTTTTGATAAATTTGCCCGATATTCTAGCTAATACTATAGCCACAGTATGCATGTGACTTTTGATAAAATGCTTCAAAATTCACAAGGAACATGCAACTTCAGGGTTATGCCCAAAAAATCCAGAAAGTATGGAATTAAATTTTGGGCATGTTCTGATGCACGAACTTCTTATACTTCTAACACACACTTTTACCAGAAACCAGCCTCGCAGTCCTTTCTACATTGGTACTGCAATAAAAGCTACTGTAGAAAGATTGGTTCACGCATTGAAGGAACTGGATGAAAAATTACTAGTGATAATTTGTTTATATTGGTTCCACTTGCAGAAAGTCTCATACAAATGAAGCTAAACTTGTAGGAATGATATGAAAAAACAAATCCCACATTCCACTGCTTTTCTTCGCAAAAGATCACAGAAAACCCATTTGAAATTCAATTTTCAAATTTCAAAAAGATATAACTCTGATTTCGTATAATGCAAAAAAGACAGAAGTTTTCTTCTTTCAACAATGCATGATGATGACGATACTGGTGAGCAAACCAAATCAAATCTGAAATCATCATGTTTTATAACATGAACAAATACGGCATAGATGTTAGTGATGCTACATAAAAAAAGAGAAATTCAGTAACAAGAATTGCTAGAAGATGGCCACTTGGTGTTTTTTCCTTTATGCTTATTAAAAGTTGGAGGAGTGAATGCATATGTTATTTTCAAACATTAAAATCCAGATAAAATGAAACACAGAAAAGAATTTTTCATAACACTTGCCAGGAGTCTATTTGAAAATCAAGCAAAATGGCATATTTACAAAACACAAATACTGATGAGTATGAAAACAAGACTTTGAGAAATTTTTCCAGATTCCAGTAAATCCCCTTCCTCCTCCACGTCCTGAAGATGAACAAGGTAAACCTTAGCTAGTAAAGAAAGAAAACTATGCGCTTTCTCTCCAATAAAGAAAAATAGGAAGATGATTGTTATTTGTTCAAATTGCAAAAGATGCATTTGCAAAGAATACACAATGTTCATGTGCTAGAACTGTTATCAGAATAATTGTACTGTTTAATAATAATTTCAAGTTTTAACTATAATTATGATTGCAAACTAATGTAAATAACATTAATAAACTTATTGCAATCAACTGCTAATGTAATAAAAGGTTTTTCAATATCTTTGTAATAAATGTATCTATGTTATGAATATTGTCTATGTAATGCTCAAGCCATTTCTATAAAAACTCAATAACTTCACACAAAAAATAATTTTAGAAACAGATATGTTGCAATAACGCGATATGTTGCTAGCACCACCCCACGTGTAATCCCAGCACTATATGCTTGTGTGTGATGTAGTGTTAAAGTGTATTTAAAGGCATTTGTTTAAAATTATTTTTAATAGAATAAGTAAAAATTTTAGTTATTAAAAAACAATAATGAAAAGTCTATTTTTTTTGGTACATTTAGATGAAAATAATTTTTATAGTTTTTCTCCTGAAAGCAAAAGAAACAATTTTTTAAGAAAATTTTGTAAAAGGTTCTTTTATGTGGATTTACTGAAGCAATAAGAACTACTGATATAATTTTAATAAGATGGGTTGTTTAAAAATATTCTGAGACTCCAAAAAGTATTATTTTCACTTCAAGAATCATGGAGCTTCAAGACTAAAACAAATATTAATTTCCTATGAATTATTTTGTAGTACTTCTTAGAGAAGTGAGACTTCGATTATTACTATTTTTTTTAATGACTTTCTTATATGTAAAACTAAATTTAGTCTTATATATTAATACACAATTTGCGTATTGTATTAAATATATAATTTTAATACAATCAAAATATTTACAAACGGGTAGGTATTCATTTTTTCATGGCTAAAATTCTGAGCATTCATTTTTTTTCAACAACAAAACATTTTCCATATTTTTTTTAGCTTAATATATAATATCTAGGAGTTAAAGAATAATACAATCTTTTATTATATTAGTCCTACATATTTTACCAAAAAACTTTGGCAATCAAAGAGCATTGCCAGAAGTAGAATTCAAATTATACGAATGTGAAAGTTTTCTACAAACTGAACTGTATGAATTGTACAACAATGTAAATATACAATTTTAAACTGTAATAATAAAACTTTAATGAAACAATTGGACAAATCATGAATAGAATATTAGGTGCACAGAGTTAAAACATTATACACATTAATTTAATTAAATAATAAATTTCAAAATATCCATAAATAATTTAAGCATTTATGAATTAATTCATTTATTTTTTAATTACTTAGTACTTACATAAACATTCTGAAAATCACATTATCCATCATAAACAATAAGATGACTGAATCAAAGGTAACAATATTTTTAAGCTGAATAAACAATTAAAAATCTTATATATTATTCATGTCATCACAATTTGAGAGGTTAATCCAATTACAGAAACAGTGTGCTCAAAATCACAGATAAACAATTACCGAAGAACTGATGTCAGTAAAAAAAAAAATTCATATATATTTTTATATAAAACAAAAAATTTACTTAATCCCTAAATTTTTACCTACTGGATGTGTTCAAAGTTCCACAATTTATTAATCATAAAAATGTGGCATATTATGAGAGTTGGGCACTGGTTATGATAGCGAGAACATCATCTATTAATGTGCTGTTAAGAGTATTGTTTTGTGTTGACTGAGGAAAATGAATTTAGAATGAAACTGCTTCAATGTGTTCTATTGGAATTAATGCTGATTTCCTTAAAGTTTCATGCATTTCTATGCAAAAATTAGCAAACCTTTCATAAGAAAATTGTCAACATATTCAAATTATTAAATACATGCTATAGTAAGGTTATTAACTGTATAGTGGGAGATAAAGTGAACATAGAGAATTGATAGAGTTGGTTGTATTTTTATCATATATACAAGCAATCAGTTTCTGTCTTGAATATTATTTAATGGCTATCTGCCTTGCCATAATCTCTAATGCATAATATATACATTGCCTTGAGAGTGCAAAAGATAAATAAAGAAAGAAATTGAGTTGTTATCAGCCAAAATTTAATTCACAATTTATTAAAGAGGTTGAATTTTACAAAAATATGTTAACAGATGTCAAACCAGATGATATAAATTTCATAAAAAGATTGGGTAAAAACATGAATAATGAATTGAATAATAACAAACCAGTTATAAAATGGCAGGTGCCTTGCAATCATATTAGGTAATACCTCCTGATAAATGTTATATGTGTCAGAAAAAATAAGTGGTTGGTATTGCTGTATGTTAGCTGTCTGAAAATGTTTATCACAACAATGATTGTATTAAAAAACCTAACATTTTTCTTTTAGTGCCTTTGTTAACTGTGAAGAACAAGATGACATAATGTTAAATTTCTGAATGTAGTGAAGATAGAGATTGTTTAATAATTGCACACTGATAAAAACTGCCAGCCATGAGATGAATTACACTCTAAACTATGACAAAAAATTAAATCGACTGAAAAATGTATACAATTCTTTAAATGCTAAAGAACAACGGCAAAGAAGAAAAACAAGTAATTTGGTATCAAGTACAAGCAATGATGAAACAGAACTACCACTGTTATGCTCTGAAAAAAGTAAGCTACAATTACCGAACAAGGAAGTGAGAATAAAAATTGTAAACGCAATATGAAAAGGTAATATAACTGATGAAAGAGAAATTGGAAAGTCGACAAGATACAACCATAGCAAAGCTAGGTATGCTGATGACACTTGTCATCAACCTACAACCAAGATAAAAACATACTGAGCATAATAGTCAAACTCAAAAATACAGAGAAACTAACAGAAAGGAAACAATTGATTAAGCATTCTTTTATATATAAAACAAGTATACCATAAAAGAATATTTATAGCAAAAGACAGAATGATTGTTAAATGCAAAAATAACAATGATGTGGTTGGAGTTAAGGAAATCATCAAATGAATTGATGAAACTGATAAACATGTAGAAATTGAAAAAATGAAAATATCTAGAATTAAGCAGGTGTTGAAAATTAATTTGGATCAAGTAATAAGATGGAGAGACATTTATGAAAGAAACAGTATAACTCACAATGAATTTATAAAAGTGATACATAAATATCATAACAAGAAAACAAAAACCTGCACTGTCATCCTTGAAATGAACCCAGAAGCCTATCATCTGATAATGAAGGAACGAAAGCTGTACATACAATGGACGCAATAGGTGTTCAGTCTTTGATAACTTTTATTTGAATACATGGTATAATTATTGTAAATACAATCACAGAGCAAAAGGGTGTACATCTGGTATGCTGTAAATTTTGCGTTGATAAATATACTAGCAAAAATTGTCAAAACAAAATATATCTGAAGTGTATAAATTGCACTTTTATGATGAACCAATTACGATATAACAAACATACTGTCATTTGATATAACATAAGCAAATGACAGAAAAAACTGCCACACTTATAAGAATTTGCTTCGGAGATCAATACAAAATATGTTGATTCCTCATACAACCCCCTGGATAGTCAAATTCTAGTTATGTTATACAATTGTATACTGAAATCCCTAAACATAAACTAATTAAAAATATAAATTCAAGACTATATCTCTGGATGAACTAGAAGATTATGAAATTGTAGAAATAACTAAAGGTAGTGTGGATCAATGCAAACATTATCTAAAAAAAAAAATTAATTTTGGTTAAATATATTTAATTCGGTTGTACATATTTAAAAAAAAAAAAAACAAAAAAAAACTGGAAACATGAAGTAAACAACTTAAACACTGCATATATCCAAACTTTCAAGCTGAAATAAGCAATAATAAAAATAAACATAACTGTTATTTATAGATTTCCCCATAACAAACACTATGCATTTCATAAATGAACTAGATAACACATTAAATATCCTTTGTAAAAACAATGAAGAAATCATTATTGCTGGAGATATTAATATAAACATTCAAAATAATAACAGTTTGGAGGAATATTTCAACCTCCTAACACGAAAAGGCTTTATAAGTATGACCTCCATGCTAACAAGAATGACAAGGGTCAGCTCTTGTCTAGACCCCTTCTTTTACTGTTCCAATTCAGATCCAAGAAGTCATAAAACCTATATGGTGGAATCTTACATGATTAACCGTTATCCTATGATTTTAGATTTAAAAAGTTACTTACCTTCTATTATAGAAAATTTGACTAGTAAAATAGTAAAAATGGACTACAGGGTTCTACTTCAGGCTTAAGAGGAATTGCTTTCAAATCAGACTGAGTTCATTAATTATAAATAGAAGAAAAAATTGACAAAAAATGCACACTTAAATAGAAAAAATACTTAAGTGTTATGAATAAATCCACAAGAAGCGAAAAAAAAATACTAATAAACAAAAAAAGTGAAAAATGACAGTTAACATCAATTAAAGCTAGAGATAAGTTATAGAAAGATACAAAACTAACAATCAGGCTATGTACCAAAAATGGAAGTTATGGAAACATTTGGTGTCATTAATTAAAAAAGGTAAAAACGTGATAGAAATTATGTCCTGAAAAATATTAATAATGGTAAAAAATTATGGAAGACTGTTAATACAATTAAAACAAATGAGACAACTGAAAAAAGACAAATCAAAATAAACAAAATAATTCATAAGAACATAACGATAAAGGATAAAAAACATTCTGATAGCTGAATGTTTTAATAACTATTTCATAAATGTAGGAAGAGACTTAGCTAATAACATACTTATCTCAAAATAAAAATACAACAGACCAGAAGAGGTGAATCCAATGTTTTTAGTACCCACAAACTCTAATGAAGTAGCAAAAATAATATAGAATCTAAAAACCCGAAAAGCTCCAGGAGCTTTTCGGGGGTGTTACAAATGATGTACTAAAAAGAATGGTAAACAACTTTATCTTTGAGCCTATTGTTGAATTAGTAAATGAAATACTTGAATTTGGATACTGCCATAAAGCTTTTAAAACAGCACAAATTATCCCCATTCACAAAAATATAAATAAAATATCCAACTACAGACAAACTGGTCTGTAGTTAGTTGGATAAAAAGTACTAACCAGTAAGTAAGATATATGAAGCTAGCCAAATGCTTTCATTTGTAAATAAACAAAAAGGTAATGAATGACAGACAATTTGGATCCAGACAAAATACGTCCACAGAAGATGCCCAAACAAAACTCACAGAGATGATTTACAACTTTCTTGATTCTAGCAACTCATGTATGTGTATATTTGTTGATTTAGCAAACACTTTTGATACTCTAGATTATGCAATGTTGTTAGATAAGTTGAAAAAAATACGCTAGTTCTGAGAGTAAAATAGAGTAAGATTACTTCATGGGTCAATACTCAGCCCACTACTATTTATCCTGTATATAAATGATATATACAAAAATATAAATCAAGGGGATATCATTTCCTACATAGACTATACTGCAGTTTTTTACTTAGCTAAACTCTGAAACACTTTGTTTAACAATGTAAGTTCTGAGTTTTCCTTCAATAGTCCAATGGTTCTTTGCAAATAATTTAACAGTAAAAAAAAAGATTCTTCTATTTCCATGTCACAGTAACAATGTACTAACTTTTCAACACTTAAACTTCATAGTAACTGATCAAACATTGGTATTAACAAAGTAAATAGTACTAAACATTTAGGCATTAAATTTGATTCCCATATGCATTGGAACCAAAATAATGGAAAAGAGTCACTGCTAAATTAAGAAGAATATCATTTCTGTTTTTATGCTAAGGGAAATTCTTAATAAAAAAAAAACAGATTTGTCAAATTTACTTTGGGATTGTAAACTCGATAATACAATATGGAATAGTTGCTTGCAGTGGAGCTACAAAAAGTTCTATGAACATGTTAAAAGTATAAAAAAAAATGTTATTTGTTACTGGAATTCCCCTCTGAGGAACAATATCGATCAGCTGAATTATATAGTATTAGAAAAATATTTTGTAACATCACAGTAAAACTATTAAAAATATATATGTATATATAAATTATATTTATTTGATCAACCTTAAGTACAGAATAATAGTAAATGAAAGAGGATGATACTTACAGTTACAGTTATGTAAAATTGGCCAGCTAGTTTACACGTACTTTATTTAAACTACTTATCTATTTTTAATTTTTAGTAATTGACGTCATATTTTTATAAATGGAATTTTAAATCTTAAATTTTTAATAATAAAAACAAAAATTTCAGTTTTAAATATAGTACAAAAATAATTTTTAATGTTACTTTTAATTTAATATGTAATTCGATATGAATATTGTGTAAAAGTATTTAATGCAACAGATGAAGCGAGGAATTCGCGAAAGCGCTTTTGCATGCATCATGAAATAAGGTAAGTGTTATTTATTATTCTGTACTTAAGGTTAATCAAATAAATATAATTTGTAAATTAGTAAAGAGGAACATGATTCTTAAAAGAATTGATTTTAGAAAAAAATACACACACACATGCATGCAGATACACACAAATCACATTCAAAATTGGTTTTGGAATAGACTTTTTGCCAAACCATCTTTAATGAATTTACAAAATTGAGCCCCTACATGGTCCAAATGGATAGTCAGGAAAATTTGGCGATTTTTCTGATGAACTACGTTGAAATCACCTTTCCAATTCACAACTGGAATTGTAACTTGAATAGAAAAATTACCACAAAATAAGTTGACAGCCCTGAGAGTCAAATATGGAAACTTTCTTGAGGAAATTCTCCCATCAGTCAATGAATGAACTGAAAAGTTGCCACTCGGATTTGGTAGGGTCCATAAAAACTCAGAAAACAACAGACAAATCGGAGTATCTGAAACCCGAGCATGAATAAAGTATAAAAATTAAAAACAACAAAATTCCCTTTTCCCCACACAATATTAATTCCATAAAAACCCAGTAAACTGAAAATTCAAATTCTTACTAACACCTGTGATAGAGAGAAAGCTCTAAAATCATGGCTATATAAGAACTCAGAAACAGTGATCAAAATCCAATGGAAAGTCAAGGATATAGATTACAAAAGTACACCAGAAAAAAGTCAAGAAACATTGTCCACAATTTGGTAACAAATTTTTAGTGAACTTTAAAATTATTGATTCTATCACTGAATTTAAATCTCATCCTCAAAGAAATGTGACTTTCAAATTTATTCTGAACTTGGTTCAGATTAATTAATTAATTTCACATTGTGAAAATAAAAATTAAATTAACCCTGCTTGAAAAGAAAAGATTACCCCAAAAAAAACAAGAGAAATCAATTCAACAAATCTAATAAACAATAAAGAATACCAAACACATTTAAATTGAAGGAAGTTTCAACAAAAATAAATCCTGCGATTATTATAACAAATTTGGCAAACATCTACAAAAATATGAATTATTGAAAAATGAACAAGGAAACTGGCACATAATAATGCAGAAAATATTAGTCAGAGCTTTCAACAAAATTTTAAACTGCAAAGATGCAACAGAAGTGTTAGAAGTTGAAACTAAGAGAAAGATTCTGTTAAACCTCAGTTCATTGACACACCAACTTTCCAAGAAATGGTATGAGCCATTAAGAACTGAAAAATTACAAGGCTTGTGGTGAAGATCAGATTTTTGCAGAAATATGGAAAAACGTGAGTCAAAATTCTCTTATAGAATTTTGGTCATCTTAATAAAAATCAGGATCAATGAGAAATTACCAGAACATTGGACAAGAGTTATTCACCCATTATTCAAAAAGGAAAACAGAACAAATCCAAATAATTACAGACTAATTACTCTGCTGGATTGTGCCTGTAAACTTTTATCATGAATAATCTTAAATAAAATTAAAAATACCCTAGAACCACAACTTGGGGAATATAAAGGCAGATTTGGACCATAAAGAAGTTGCTCAGATCAAATTCTAATGCTATAATTATAGAAAATTATAAAATATGCCAAAAACAGTTGTTTATTTTATTTAGATTTAAAAAAAGTGTAAAATTGTATGCACAAACCTTGTTAAAAATCCTAAGAAATTACAGATTACACCCAAAATTACTAAATATGATTGGTTTGAATTTAATAAACATAAAATCAAACATAAAATTCAGAGGAGAAATTTCCAAACTTCTAACAATGAAAAAAGGATATGACAAGGTGATGGACTTTTGCCACTTCTTTTCAACATTGCCCTGGACATTAACATGAAATTATGGTCCAAAAATATATATATATATATAAAAATTGGAACTGGATAAATGCAATAAAGACAAACTGTCTTGGATTTGCTGATGATCTAGCATTATTAGCTCAAAATATGGAAGAAGTTAAAACAGCAAGTAATCAGCCAGGAAAAAATTGCAGGTAAAAATTTCAAATGAAAAGACTTAAATAATGGACATGGAACCCTTGTGCATAAATAGGAAAAAAATATAATTTAACACAGAAATTTAAATATTTGGGTAAGATTATAGATAACAGATTAAAATAAAATTCATCCTGGAACAAGTGACAAAAATGAAAAATGCTCAGATGTTAACAAAATCAACATAAAATAAAAAATATTTGACAATAAATGTAAAAATGGGATGCTACAGAACAGTAACTTTACCAGAAGCACTTCACACTTGTGAAACATTATTTCAAATTAAAAATGAAAATAAAAGTGATCAGATGATCAAAACAGAACAGAGAATAATCAAACACATAAATAAAAATTATTAAAAAAATTGGAGTTTGGCAAATCACAACCAATGAAACCGTTTATAAAATTATTACAGAACCAATTATTGGTCTACTGAAAAGACCAAAAGGCTCAGAGGCCTGAGGTTGAAAAACGGTGGGAAATGCATAACAGAAATAAAGCCTGAAAGAGATTGGACTACAAACTGAAGACACAAATGATAAACTAAAAAACAACAAGATTCTAAAAACAAAATATTTTTCTACAGACAAAACAACCCGAAATATAAGGGTTTTGAACAAACTAAGAAAGAGCAGATCCAATAACTTCAGAATTCAGAAGACCAAGCCAACAAAGAATGTCAGAAGGAAAAGTGACATAAATTGACTTGAATGATTCAATGTGGTTATAAAACACACAAAAAATAAATTTATATATATATATATGTAAATATATATATATATAAATCATTTACCATGAACATTTACTAAGTTCTAACAATCAAAATATTTTTCAAATACTATAACAGCCGAAGAAATTGACAAGGGAGCTATATGTAGGCTTAAGCTGTATGATACAATCAGTTTACAGCAAAAATAAAGACAAATTTTAATGAAAAAGAAATACGTAAATGATTAAAAAAGTATCTGAAAAACAATTAAAAGAAATAATGCAGATAAAAAATAAAAGGAAATGCAACTGAATGGAAAAAATATTGATTTGTTTTACCTATAAGTTTAAAAATAAGCTCATAAGTGTAAATAAATATTCTATTTATTTTATCTATTAGATCTGTATAATAGTAGGAGGCAGGTAAGTGCAAAAAGCACTTATGTTTTTTTTTTAATTATAAGGTATGTATAAGTAATTTACTCCAAATAAATACTCTTAAAAAATTAGCTGCATTAAAATTCATATTTTTTCTGAAATAAGCTCCATACTGCTGAAAAATTACTCTATTCTTACCCAGTAAATATTGAATTATCCATTTAAAAAACAATCCATGATAAAATTGTGGGTATTTAAAAAATAAATGGGCATTTATATCAAAAAAGTGGTTGTTGGGTAACTAAAATAGCCAGTAAAATAAACTTTCTTTAAACATGATTAATATCAGTTCCTATGAAGTAATATTTAAGAAAATTAAAAATATGTGCCCTTTATTCTTATAAAATTAAAAAATTTCATAGAAAATTGTACATGAAACAATTATTCATCTTTTCATAAGATCATCATGGCGTTTTATATTATTACTATTATCATACATAAAACATGTAACATTCACAACAAATTGGAAATAATTATAAATACAATTTTTCCTTTAGATGCAACCACACAGAAAATTTGTTCATACTTACATTTTAAAGGAAACTAAAAAACAAAATCTAGTTACATGCACATGTGTGCATGCGCATGCGCACACACACACACAAAATGAATATAACAATTATTTTACTTAGTTTTTTACATACAGATGATCAACAATTTTTAAAAAATATTTATCTAAAAGCACACACACACACACACACACACACACACACACACACACACACATACATTTACACTAACACACTTGTTACCCTGGCAGTTCATTTACACTGAATAAATACCGAAACATTTAAAGTACACTTTTAAATATACTATAAAAATACAATAAAATTTAAAAATACAAAAATTTCTTTTTTTTTTAAAAAAAACTATCATGTCATGTACAGTAATCCTTCACCAAATAACAAGTATTGTTACAATAGAGAAGCACATAAATAATAAAACTTCAGACTTATAAGTATATTAAAATAATTATTACCAATAATATTAAAGACAGCAGAGTGTAAATTTAATAATTATAAATAAATATATATATCTTAAATGAACATGATTTTTGATCCACTCTTCCTTTATTCTAAATAGTATTAATAACAACAAATACTCAAATTAAATAAAATATTTATATAGCTAATATAATTAGCTATTCAAGATGAAGTTACAACTTCATCTTGAAATGAAATATTTTTCACCTGACTTCAATATCCATCCATGCTAATAAAAAAATTGTCACTTTTATCATTAAAAATATATGATACAAAAATATAGTAGCAATTTGTGTGATGCATAATAAATATACTATAGTAATATCAACAACAAGGTAATAAATAATATTAAAATCTAATATGAGAGCAAAAGTATATATAATCCCATTTACAATGTGTTTTTCTGCCTAGAGACCATTGTTAGGATTAATATGAAGAACTGCAAATTATTTTAAATTGTAGATCTGTTTAAGTTCAGACTGAAAAACACTTCATAAAAAGAATTATACATACTGTACTGTTTAAGTCGGATACAACTTTATTACTCAACTTACATTCAACGAGTGAAAATTTAGTAAACAAATCTTACACAAATTCCATATACCTATATACTGATGCCTTTCCAAAGAATGGCAAAGACTTTGAAGAGGTAAACAAGAAAATAACTTTTGTTTTCACTTTCACAAGGATCACATTTGTTTTCTAAGTTCACAAGAGAAATACGATACATACTCAAACATATTCACTGCTTATCTGATAATAAAAGCTCATTAAAACTCTATCGCAGATGGAGAACCAGTATAAAATTAAAGCATCAATATCTAAAGCTGTAGCTGCATGTTTAATGAAACATTAAACATTAATAGTGACAACTATTCATATCTCAATCTTATCATTGAAAAAGTGGGTCTAACAAAATGATATTTTATATCCGTTACAAGTACATTAAGAAAGACTTATGAACTGTGGAAAAGTACAATACAGAATAAAAAAAATATAATAGGAACAGAAATAAACTGTCACCTGTTTTTTTATTGTTCTCAAAAAAAGATTGGAATATGAATAATAAGCAAACTTTTAAATCAATCCCTATTCTGTTGGCTGTTATTTTTAATTCAACAATAGTAAGAATTTTCACATAAGTAAGTTTTCTATATATTGGACAATCGGGTCATTTGTGTAATAGATTCATACAACATACCTCATCTATTTACATTTGTAAAGAAAATAACAGCTTTACACATTAAATATAGCTACAGTCAATCTTTGAAGGCAAGTCTTATTGCTATTAAGATAGAACACTGTTTGCTTCATTAAATAAAATATCAAGAATCTCTCACATTATATTAAACATAAAAATATAGGTTCATTAAATTGTGAACTGCTTGATTTTTTATTTTTTTTTATGGATTTCAAGTGAGGACTTTTTTATACTTGTCAGAATGGCAGCCGGTAAAAACTGAATGCGAGTTGTTGCTGTACTATAAAAAACCAGAAACAGCTGTTTTCTCATAGTGATCAATAGAATGAATAAAAGTAAATAGCATTCAATAAAAACTGCAAAGATCCAGATAACTTACAGGGAAATTATCAACAACACACATACAACATAATTTTCATTGGTGAATGAATACGAATTAACAAAAGAGGGAGGTGTACAAAAAATAAAGAAAGAAACTGGCAATTAACAACAAATGGAATTTAACATCTTAAAAGTATGATAAAACATATTTTCACATAGATTAAGGCGCTACAGAAACCGTGTAATATAACTTGATACTACCTAGGGAAATTTAATTCAATTTACATTACTTATTTATGTTTGGTATTTTTTTACTAGATAGTAAATACCAGAAAATAAACCTACTAGTATCCTTTTCTTTTTTTTTTTTTTTTAGAGGCTTTATTGACAATCACAATTTCATGAATATTAGCTTAAAAAATTGCCTAGAGTAACTGCAACCTAAGAAAACACAAGGAGTTTATTTCAAACAAAATTTAGAACACAGTAATATCAGAGAAAACTTTTAAGTATTCAAGTTGCTAACAGTAAGCTATTACTTCTTATAAAAAAAAGGTATTATATAATTAATTCTGTTAATTAACAATTAAACTTTATTTTACATAATATTAATTTTTAACAAAAGTATTACAATACACAATATTCCCATATTTTGAGCAAAGACTAATAATTTATTACTTTTTAATAATTCTGTAATGGCTTGAGGTTAAGAAACAAAATATAACCATTGCGCTAACTGTGAAAGTGTAAACAGTCTAATGAAATGAAAAGTCATTATCATTTAAATGAATTACATATATAATTCACTCCCTCTGCGAATCATGAGACCTTGCCGATGGTGGGGGGGCTTGCGTGCTCAGTGATATAGAATAGGTGGACCGAAGTGCAACCATGTCGGAGAGGTACAAGTTTAGAGTCAGACTAAGGAATGATTCCTGAAAGAGGGCAGCAGCTCTTTCACTAGTTGTTGAGGGCGTAGGTCAGAAGGAC
>JAAAKQ030481343.1:0-16391 GCA_010016005.3 Zanna intricata
CTTTATGCCTCTCATAAACAAACTAAACATGCTATATAACTGAAATTGTGGACATATGTTCGAGATGAATGTACCAATATAACAAAATAAAAAAATCTATAATCGAATGTACGTTGCCTGCAAAATTTGAAAAGTCACCTTACTTTTTGAACACACCTTGTTCAATGTGACAAGTAAGCCACTGTACAGATCCCCATTAAAAATCACAAATAGTGAATCTTAAACATTTGTTTTTCCCCTCGTTCAATCCCTTCCTGCTTCTGAATATTGTATGTTGTCATATATTCACATCATTACTGATATACATTTAAATAATTCATACAATGAATCTAATGTTAAAAAAAACATTTTTTCTGAATGGAAAAATGCCAAAAGCATTTGCCTTCAGTTTACTGAAGGTCAAGAGTCTTCTGAATTGAGATATTCTTGAACTTGTCCACTTAATTGCAGTTTTTATTTTGGAAAAAAATATTTCCCATGTGCCAAAAATGAGGAAACTGTTTGAACAATATATATTTTTGTAGTACAAATGAGAACTGATTTTTTTTGTAAATTTAGGCCTATGTAGTAAATTCAATTGTTACTTGCATCATAACTTCTTTATGAAATGTATAGTTTGATCTTCAAGCACTAATTCTCGTAGTATCTTTGGCATTAAAACCTATAATTTGCAATGTTTGTTTTCGCTATTAACTATGGTTTATAACATTTTAAACCTTTTTTTCACGACATAACTTTTCTAAGTATAATGTAATCTACAAATAAGATATTACAGAATAAACAACATAATGTAACTGTAATGTGTAATGGTACTATATACATGGTTAACCTGAAAATGTTTTACAAATTCATTTTCTTCAAAGTAACTTTTTTTTTTTTTTTTTTTTTTTTTTTTTAGTAGGCTCGCACTTTCCTAGATATTAAGTATTAATTCTTTATCTTAATTTAAAACTAAGCCAAAACCAGGATCTCAGGAATTACAAAATTCAATTTTAGCTGAGCTCATGAATGAGGGAGCTTCTTAAAAAAAAAAAACTCAATTGATTTAAAAATTATATTTAATTACATTGTTTGTACCAAAGACTAGACTCTTAATTCATTAATGGTATAAGAGCAAATTCTGAAGTTGATTATTTTTGTTTGTAAATTTAAATAATAATTATTTTAACAAATTTTTTTTTAAACGACTATTTTATTGTACTTGATTTGATTTTTACATGCTGTCTGAAAGGCTGAACTTAATGTAAGTATTTATTGACTTTATTTCTTGTATTGTCTATGTTTTTTTATAGAACTTGTGAGGTAAACCTTAATGCTAAAAATGTTATCAAAAATTATTTAACGTTTAATGAGGTGATGAAATACATTATTATGATTAATATTAATGCAATTTATGGTTACTAGTAAGAAACTCTAATGTAATTTGATTACATTTAAATGTGGGTTAACTAGGTCTGTACATCATACCAAACAGCTTCACAGAACATAACCACATAAATAAGCCCCATTTATTTAAAAAATTAGGTGGGATTGGAAAATTTCATTTGTAATTCAGAAAAATATAAAAATCACCAAAGCTATAAAAAATCACCAAAGTAGATCTTACCATGGGAATTTATATCTAATACTTTACATTTCTAAAATTTAATTTATTCCTCAACATTAATCACTTTTGTAATAATTTGAGGAAGTATAAGTTTGAAAATTGAAGTATATTTATATTCTATGATTAACTATCTGATGATCATACCTTCTTAAAGAACATATTTAATCAAAATAACTGACTATCACAATATTGTTATATGACCTATTCTAGTCTGACATAATATCTTTTTAAGTTGTAATCTTCTATTAAATGTTCCCTGCTTTCTATTTAAAAATATAATTTTAGCATTGAACCTTGTACAATTTCTTTTCCTTCTTTCTATGTAGATCCTTATTGTTTTCTTGAGCATTTCTGATCGTATTTTCAATATTAAGTAAGGTCAGAGGTAGGCAATACTGTTCCCTTATTCCAGGGTCAAACCATTCTGTGGTGCACTTTTATTTTTATGTGCTGTTTATTAAGAGTTGCTTAATCAACTTCTTTCCTGTCAATTTATTCCTACATTTATTTAAGTAAACAGGCTATGCTAATAATGGATAAATATTAAATACTTCTATGGCTTTTTATTACTTAGGTTAGTTTATCCCATTTAACACAATCTTATTCCTTTTCTATTTATAAAAAAAAACTTATTATTTTACTTTTTTCTGTGGTTCAACAGTTATTCTTACTAGCCCACATCCGTGTGTCTCTTCCCCTTCACAAACCATATTGTTCTTTTTAACTTTTTTAACTCTTTTTAACTTGTTTTCTTCTTGTTACTTCCTTGTACGAAATAAAGGAAGTATTGTCGTCATGAAAATTTTCAGATTTCAACAGAAATATCTGTTTTGACAATCCCTGAATCCATTTTAACTAGTCTTGGTGTGATGTCTGTACGTATGTACATATGTATCTTGCATAACTCAAAAACTATTAGCTAAAGGATGTTGAAATTTTGGATTTAGAACTGTTGTAACATCTAGCTATGTACTTCCCCTGATTGCAATTGACCGAATTTTGGACTTTTTATTAATTGCAGTAAGAATTTATTTATTAATAATTATTAACCAGTGATTTACCTGTGAACACAAGAGTGGTGGGAGTTTGCATTTCAACCCTACAATTTGCAGAGCCTGAACTGATGTTTCTTGTTGCTGTGTCTTTTTTTTATCGGACGGGTCATTATTTTTAACTGGTGGTTTTAGTTTTTAGTTTGTAGACAGATTTGGTATTTGTGTTTCGTTCCTTTGTGCATTTGTAGAAATACTGGGCTGAATTCAGGAGGCTGGGCATGCAATAACGATGCTCTTGGCGTGATTCTCCTTCAGTTCACCACTTCCAGTTTTTTCTAGTTGCTGGAGCACAGTAGTGCTCCCCACGCCAGGTAGGCATTTGTTAGGATTGGAAGCACATATAAATGAATCAATATTAAAAGTATAGGTAAATCAATGTTATAATTGCCAGTGAGTAGGGACTGGCGTGGTTAAGTACTGGGTATAGAGAAGCTCTGGTGCTTTTTGCGTTGGCAGTCACATACTTTATGTGTTCTGCCATTGTGAGCCGTTTGTCCAGGACAATCCCCAGGTATTTAACTTTTGCCTCATAGGGGATTTTTTCCCCTGTGATTTCCAGCTGTCTGGCCGGGGCGTGTGGTCTCTTATTTGTGAATAACATGGCCATGGATGTGTCGCAATTTATCTTGATCTTCCATCATGTAGTCTGCATTCCTGGACCCATAGTAGTATGCAGAGTCATCCGTGTACAGCACTGTTTTTACACCCATTGACACCGGCATGTTGTTTGTATAGGCCATGTAAAGGAACGATGAAAGCACTGCTCCCTGGGGATCTCCAGCTATTATCGCCCTGGTGGAGGAAACAGAACCCCCCCCCCCCCACTGTGAATTGCCGTCCATACAGATAAAACCAGAGAAATTTCACATACTGGCCAGGGGTTGCAGTGCGTGCTAGTTTATACAGTAAGCAGTCATACCACTTTGTCGAAGTGCCTTACTGACATTAAGAAAAACGGCCACAGTTACCTCTTTTCGGTTGAGGCCTCCAACAAGGCTGTCTATTAGCTGGATCAGCTGCAGGGTTGTGGTGTAGCCCTCTCTGAACCTGAACTACTCTGGCCATACCTCATGCTTAAGGTATTGCCCCAGCCTTTCGAGGAAAACTCTCTCCCGAACAGTTTTGACAATATTGTTAGCGATGAGATCAATGTGTAATTTTATGGAAATAAGTAATTTTTTCCAGGTTTGTATGCAAACTACTTATCTGATTTCCAAGAGTCTGAAAAAGTCATCCTATGTTTAGGATCGCTGTGAAATTGGTGCAAGACAGTAAGTGGAATTAAGATTTAAATTGTTTATCTTACCCTGTTAGATTACAGATGTTTATGCTGGTATGACATTTGCCCAGTAGATTAAGTTCTCTTTATAAAAATAGCTGTCGTAAAGAAGATTAATAAACTGTTTCATATATCTCTACAGTATGTATCCACCTCTACTTATAACTCTTTCTATTTAACGTACCTTAGTATAATGTTAGGATGGAAAGTTATAAGTAAATACCAAGAAAATACCAAGAAATCATTTGATAAATGAATTTCTGTTTTTTCTAATTTTGAACAGTTAGATTTTTAAGAACATTGTTAAAATGAATTAAATTGATTGCATTTAATCAATCAGTTTTATGTATATATAATATATGTATGAAAAATATATACAGAAAAAATATATATATTTTTTAAATTTTTTTAGCGTAAACAAGAAGAACTGGAAAGAAAAGCAGCTGAATTACAAAGACGAGAAGAGGAATTGAGAAATGCTCCTTATAATGGTAAATTTTTTTTATTTTGTCTTCATTTTAATAACTAAATATAATATTGTTTGAAACACTGGTATTGATTTAAATAATTTTACATTTAAAATGTATAATACTCAAGAGAAATGATTAGATTGTTTAATAATAAAAACTAATTGATTCATTATTTAAAATGAGGTTTTACTATTATGGTATTGAGATCTACATTATCTTGATCTATTTCGAAATGCTGGTGAAAAATTTACCTTTATAACAAAAGATTTAATTTATAATATTGAGGGGTGTCATTAGCACCCCTCTTGCAAGTATTACAACTTGACAAAGAGATGGCGATAATACCTCTATAATATTTAACATAACATTTTTTGACATCTCCTATAACTTCAAATTCAGTCTGAATTTATGAATTATGTTTAAGAATCCTGAATAAAAATGTAATCTTTTGCACAGAAAAGTTTTTCAATGAACATAACATTCTTGTTTTTTTTATTTTTATTGAAGTGCATCAAAGTCTCAAAATCCTGCAGAACTACTCTAAAAAGTTTTCATAAGTGATTTCAGAAGTGGTTCGACATCACAAAACATCTGCTCCTAAACATCTGTTCTGCTGAAGATCATCTGCTCCTGTTTGGTGAAGAACAACTCAGAAATGACAACCAATTTTCATCAAATTTTAACTTGAATATTTAAATTTGAATGAGACTGATATAGTAGTTTGGAGATTTTTGAGCTTTAAAATTTTACCCATAAAAGACTTATTAAATATACGAGGGAGATATCCCTTGTATATTTAATAAGGTAAATACCTTATCTAAGGTAAATACCATTACCTTAGATGGATTACCTTAGATGCATTACCTTAGATGGATAATACAGTGGTATTATCTAAGGTAAATACCACTGGAAAATTTCTCTCCTTAAGGTTGGGAAACCTGTGTTGTTCATGGCCATGCTAGTAATTCATTGTTTTTGTGTTGTAGTATCTTTGATTATGTGTGAGTTATTGTGTTATGAAATAAATAGGAAGATTGGTGTTGCCAGCGACTGTGAAATATGTGGAGATCAAAGTTTTTTAAACCACCAAAATGTTAGGCTGGCTTAAATTCATAGGCAGTTGGTTTCTCTGTGGTTGGTTTCTATGGTAATAATGTAATGAATGAAAGAAACGTCCGAAAATGGTGTGAAAGGTTCAGAAGTAACAGAATTAATGTGCATGATGAATGTTCGGGGAGTGCTTTGATAATCACCAAGGGCTTGTTGAAACACGTCGATGATGAAATCAGAAAAGAGTTATGCTCAGTGATTTCTGACCTGGCCCTTCTTATTCCTGATGTTTCAAGAGTTGTGTTTTGAATCCGAAAAGGATCTGTTTTGGAATTTTTTGTTTCACTACACAGAAAAAGGTAATGAGTTCCTTAATTCATTTGTTACCAGTGATTAAACATGGACTTAATGTTACATGTTAGAGAGAAAATGTCAGTAAAGTGAACTTAACGGGTGACGATCAACTTAAAAATGCTGTTAATCAGTGGCTAAATAAACTGCTGACAGAAGAATACGACAAGGGTGTATTGAAGCTGGTGTATTGCTATGATAAGTGCCTTAATTAATGTGATGGTTATATAGAGAAGTAGTATAAGAGAAATAAAAAATATTTATAAAGTTTTCAGAATAGATTTTTTTTACAATGAAACTATGTTTACTTTAGAGATCATCCCCTCAAGTATTTTTCATTATTTATTTTATATTTATGTTGAATACTTTTCACACATACAAAACACTTTTTCAAAACAGAAATTTGTCTTCGAATTTATTTAAAAAATTAGGGATCATTTCTCTTTTTACAAAAAATATTATTTAGGAACAAGTATGACTTCATCTACATGCAACTCTGTGAACAGTTCCATCTTCAACTCTGCAAAAAATTAAAAACATTGAGTCAAGGTTAAATTTTCATTTAATCAATTTCCTTCTACATAGTTTCATTTTTATTTTATTGTAAGATAATTTTTATTGACTTCATATATGTCTTCAACTCTGTTCACAAAATGAAATCTAAACACATTCTGTCATGTTTAAACTTTCATTTGATCATTTTCCTACTATATGAAATTTCTTCTTTTTTTTATATTTCAATATAAGACTTTTTTTACAAACAACTTTATCCCTAAGCATATTTATGTTGAGTTAATGTTTTTTGCCAACCATTTATGATTTAATTTCAGTGAAAGAGATGTTATGAATAAAATTTATCGTAACTTATTTTTAAGTAGTATTCTTACTACTTAATAGTGTTTCATATCTTACTGAATTCATTCTGTAGAATTCGTTGTAGGATAAAAACAATGACTTGTTTTAAAATAGGATCACTAAAGAAAAAATGGAATCAATCAAGTAACTGAAATCATTGCTAGAGTTATTTTTAATTGAAAACACATGAGCTTTATAAAGGATTGTCCCTTAGTTGTGGTGTTCCATTCCTATTGCCTACTTCCGTTGCGAGGCTCTGAAGCCTTTTCTGCAGGGGGGAGATGAGTAACTGCTCAAGATTTAGATCTGGTGCATTGTGATCACTGTTCTCTGCTCCGTTACTGGCCTTGCTCGTAACCACATCCCAAATAATTTGGCCTCTTGACTTTGCAATCTATACATGGCTGCCTGAACTTTCACTAAATCGATTATAGGAGCCTTTCCCAATACGATAGTAGCCTCATAGGAGGTTGTTTTCAAAAAACACCAGTGCGTACAATCAAGGCTCTGCGCTGGGCATTCCTTAAATTTAGAATAAGTGATCTATTCCTATCCAACCTGTGTGCCCATATGGGCACCAGATAAGTTGCCATACTTTTGAAGAAATCATGGTACACCATCAATTGATGGTCCAACAACTCAAAGAATTTCCAAGCAATTCTAAGTTTGTGCATCACAGAGACAGTGTCCACCGCTACTTGTCTGACATGTTTGCTACCATGTCATGTTAAACAGTAACTTATCATCAAACAAAAAACCTAGGTTCTTATGAACTCTAACCTGGCTGATTACACAACCTTATATTTAATATGGGGTTTATGACTCTATGATAATTTGCCTGCACCCTTCAGAAGCATATACTTCATCTCAGACACAGAAATCTTTAAATTTTGGTTGTCATCAGCCCTCTGCAACTGACAAGGATGCTTGCATTCTTTCTTCCAGCTGCAGTCGTGAATTGCTATGAATTAAAAGGAGGCAGTCATCAACGAAAGCGTGTGACCCCTTTCTCCTTTTTTTTTTCTGTTTTCTGTTCATATTCTTTGAACCCAATTTGCTTGGATCAAATATTAAAGATATTGCTCACTGACAATTTCATGAATCAAGACAAGAAACATTAGAGAAAGTCATATGAAACTCATCAGTTGTGAATCTTCTGTTTTGTTGAATATTCCACTCATTTGCTTCATTCATCACATCATTTTCATACACTTTTTGTTTATGAAATTCAGCCAGGAGCAATAGTTTTCAATTTATAAAAAAAAAATTACCAATTGCAACTTGAAGTTAGCAGTAGCAAGACTGACAATTGATGACATGGTTAATGAAATGCTACTGAAAAATAATTTGATTTGCTCCAAAGGAGCTGTTTGTACTAGTAGTACACACAAATGAGTCTTATTTAAAAAAATGATTCATATAGTTTTTATATAATGAAATTATCAACTATTTTAATTTGTTGTAGTACGGAAAAACAATTGGCCACCTCTTCCAGAGAATTGTTGTGGTTTCCAACCATGTTTTTATCAAGACATAAATGTAGAAATACCATCAGAATTCCAGCCAGTTGTTCGGCATTTATACTATCTATGGTTGTGTAAGTAAATAAACTTTTATATTAGCTATTTAATTTATCTGATGTCACATTGTAATAGATGTATTAATACGTTGAAGTCTTTGTCAATCAGTTGAAATGAAATTTTGAATTCAGATTTTCTTACTTACTATTTACATTAAATGTCACTGTTTATACAGGTATTTCATTTTAATCACCCAGGGGATTTTCTGGTAAACTACACATAATACAAAAAAATAATAGATTGGAAAGGGACACCTCATGGTGACTTCAATTTGATCTTGACCTTATTTCAAAGTCATAATGTATTATTTCACCATTTTTTCAAATGGAATGACGTTTTTTTGATGAGTTACCCGTTTTTTTGAAGATCATACAATATTCCTGGAATATTTATATTCCAGGCCATTTGTCTTCTAAATTATGGAAAAGCGTCATAAAAGTGACCTTACACTGTGGTATAACACCATCTCTAATGGTTAGCTGTGCAACATTTAAAAAAGGTCTACATTTAAATGTAAAATTTTCTCCTGTTTTCATTGGTGAGGTCAAAAATAGGTCATTCCATTTGAAAAATCGTGTTAATCTTGAAATAAAATCAAGGTCAAATTTAAGGCCACCATGAGGGTGCCCTCGTCTAATTCATTAACTTTTGTTGAGGTCATTTTTTTGTATTGTGCATAGTTTATGAGAAAATCGCCTGAAGAGATTAAAATGAAACACTGTATATGTACGTATTATATGTACATCTAATTGCTTATTTTTTGTGCTGCATCGGTCATTTTTTAGTTTCTCCAATTTGTAATATTGAAAATCCATATGCATGATTTCTACTTTTGTATATATTATTGTAGACAAAAATTTATTATTAGTTTAATTAAAATCGAAACAGCAGGCTTTTAGTTATATTTATACGTATTCTGTGTAGTTTTTGTTCATATATTTATATGTATAAAGTAATGTAGTCAATAACATTTATCATGTTTTCATATCTTAAAAATTACTCTTAAGTTACAATATTTACATTTACATTTGGTAAAATTTCATTTTAAAGTTTCAATGGAAAAGTCTGAATAGAAAAGGTTTGAATAGAAAAAGTCATGTTGGAAAGAAGATTTAAAATAGAAAAAATCCTTTAGTATTAAAAAATAATTTTATAGTTGTAGACATCTGAAAATCATTTGAAAAGTAATTGAGAATTAGAGTGTAGAACCTCTATTTAAATGACTGGGACTCAGTCTAAATTTGTTTTTCATTCACTGTTTTTCTTTGTTTGTTACCTATGAAGATAACATTTTATTAATTTAGAATTACAATTAAAATTATTTGAAGAAGTTAGAGTTTTAAAAGTTACATTGACCATTTAAGTTATAGTTAACAGGCTTTATGGTACTAAGCAGTTGTGTTTCCAAGGGGTAAAGATGTATAGTCACCCCTGTACTGAAATTAAATATTTTCATTGAGTACTAAATAATAGTACTGTGTCTCAGTTGGTGTCTCCCCCTCTCACTGTGTGTGTGTTCTTTTTTGTGTTGTTCGTTCATTTCATTGTTATAGATCACTTACAGACAGGCAGGAGAACCCCATTTTCAACCTTTTAGGATATATACTATATTCAGTTAGCTTATAGAATGAAGAATAAATTATGCGTCATGTCCCATGTATCAGTTTCAATTCACAATGTGGCCATATCTCTGTATAACATAATCATTACTCATATCAAACGTAGTACTTATGTAATCAAACATTTATACAATGTCTTTTCACTTTTATTAAAACCCTTGGTGTTCTTACATGATCACTTTTCTGTTCTTAAATTTAGTTTTTGTGTTTCTGGTTACTCTGATGTTATTTAAAGTTATATAACGTAATTTTTTTAAGTTTACTGGTACATGAGTGTAGTATATTCCTAGATTTGTGTCTTCATGACTAGAATTGTACCATTATTTTGTTACCGATGTATGATAGAGATTCAGCTGATATAAGATTACTGATATCTCCTCTAAAATAAAGTCTGAAAAAAGCCCTTAAGTCATACAGAAAAAGATATCATTTTAAATGCTTACAAAAGTGGATTAAAGAATAAGATAAATAAAATAATCTCTAGTCTAGTCTGCAAATAAAATAATGAGAGTAGTTTTTTGTGGCAGCCATAGTGGCAACATTATAAAGTTACTAGTAAATGTATGGTTATATGAACAGCTGATACATATTAGGTATTAATATTTTTAGTCTACTGTTGCCACATGCGATGTAAACAAACATTTCATAAAACGAGTTTTTGTTGTGTGTTACAAAAATGATTAATACTAATTATGAGCAGTGTTGTGCAATCAAGTTTTGTGTTAAAACTGTGAGAATGCTACTGAAACGTTTGCAAAATTGAAAAGAGCATATGGAGATGACACTCTTGTCTTGAACCCAAGTTTTTAGGTGGTTTAAAGCATTTTCAGATGGCCAGTAATTAGTTGTGGATGATCCCCGCTCTAAAAGACGTCAAAAAGTGACCACAATGTTGAGCGAATTAGAGACTTGATACATTACGACTGGCAATTAACTGTCAATATGATTGCAGAACAATTAAATTTGAACCATACCACAGACCCATCAGATTTTTGTAAATGAATTGGACATGATAAAAGTTTGTGCAAAATTGGTCCTAAACAACATCACTGTTAAATAGAAAAACAACAGGTTGGAAGTGTACCGCAATCTTCTGGGGGAAATGAAACTGATCCTGATTTTCTAAAAAGTGTTATTTCTGGTGATGAATCTTGGATATTTGAGTACGACTTGGAAACAAAATGCCAGAGCAAGAAGTGGCATTCTTCAAACCAATATGTCCCAAAAAAGCAGATATGAGCAAATCAGAAATTAAAAAACCAAAAATATACATTTAAAACAAAAAATTTTAAAGGATAAACAATATATATGTAAAAAAAATTAATTACTTGTTCGGGAACTGCAAAATGATGTACTGGATTATGCTTTGCCAGATAAGTTTATTTCCTAATGTTGGTATTATGGTGACATGAAACTTTCATTGTATTTACTATAGACACTTTTACATTAATAATAATAATAAATACATTTATTAGTTCGGTGTTGACCATTTTGTAACTATTATTAATACAAAATAAAACATAGTTTCAAACAACACATATAATACACTTCTTTATTAAAATAGTTTTTTAATAATTCCTCAAATTTTTCAAAGTTGTCATTGCAGATCTGTTATAATTAAAATTTGGAGAGGCCTCTAATATAACAAAATAAGTCCTCCTACCTGAGATTCTCTCATTGTTCAGTAACTTGTCCTTTGCATGCGACACTTGTGTTTTTTTACCATATCAACTGAACGCTTCACGCTGCCAGGTCTCAAGATGGAATCACTTTTTCTTTATCCTGTTGTCTGGCCCCCACCATCATTCCTGCCTACCACTCAGTCTGTGTGAGTTTGTGTACACACACAAACGCAGTATTAAACGTGCAAAAGATTTTGTTTCCACGGTGAGCATGATGTTATACAGCTATGAAATTTTAATTTTAGACAGGAATGCATGATAAGACTGAATCACTCTTAAATTATTTTATTTTAATAATAATTATGTGAGACTATAAATTTATTTAACTACACAATTTTAAAATATGTATTGTTCTAATATAAAATTTTGAAGACAGAAAAATTATTCAACAAATACAAATTTACTTAAACTCATTAAAACTTTTATTTAAAATTTATAATGGTGACACGGCAGTGATAATGGTTTGTCAATAGTGGCCTCAGGATTTTTTAATCTAAATCTATAGGGGACTATCTTAATGAGATGAATTTTCTTTTGTGAAATGGTTTAGCGATGTGTTACCTCTTCCAGGCAAGGCTCCTTATCATTCTTGTAAAAAGAAAAACATTTCGGCTGTCTTGAAAGAAGAATGATATCAAAATTTGGCTTATTTTAGAACAAGTGATTTTTGAACTGGATGACCTAGAGGTCAAATTATTGCAAAGGAGTTTTGCATATAAGAAAAAATTGTAATATATATGAAATTGATGATCTAGCAAGATCTAGTGGTAAAACTGTGCTTTAATTACCTCCCTATCACTGTGAACTCAATCCAATTAAGTTAATTTGGGGTTAAATAAAAGGTTACTCAGCGTCAGAGAATACTACTTTTAAAATATTTGATATTAAAATTTTATGCTTGAAAGCCATCATTGAAACAGGCCAGCAGGAATGGAAAAACTGTATAAAACATGTAATAGTACAGTTGAACTAAATTTTTGAGAATTGGATGCTATAAAATTGAGCCTTTCATTGTATCTTAATACTGACAACACTACAGATTTCTCGCAATTAGATGATGGAAACTGTATTAATTTATTGTTTTTTTTATGGTCATAGAAATTTAATGTAAAATATTAGTAGACAATTGAAAATTTCATAACTCTTTAAAAACTTGAGGAAACTATGTAAAAAATAACCAATTTTAGTGAATAAAATACTCTCATGGGTTATCAGATGTGTGCTGAATGAGGTAAGAATTATTTATTGATCATTTAACCAGTCTTAATTTATTTAAATTTAAAATATATGTATCATTTTTGTAAAATATAATAGTATGTGGTTACTGCATATTAATGTCGCATAGTTTCTTTTATATGCATCAGGATTTACAGGAGATGTTTTTTGAATCTGTTGTTTGAACACTCGTACATGCAGTCTTTGTACTTGAACTCTATAAGTTAACTGAATTTTGTATAGTAAGAACTTTCTGGTCCTGTTTAGTTATCTGTTAGTTTTTCTAAGAATTCTTTTGCTCTGTTCCTGCTTTGTGGTGCTATTTAATTGGAAAAATCAGAATAAGTTGGTTAGCAACTTCCTTACACTCTTCATGCTTAAGGGAGGTTTAAAAATTTCCTGAGGGGTGAGCAAGATTTGATTAAAAAAAAACCCCATTCAAAAAAAAAATTCACTTTTCTGTGATCCAAGGGTTTGGAAAAAATTTGGTGTTTGCTAGCACTTGCAAAAGATACTGACTTAAAAATTGTTGTGTAAAATAAATTTTACATTCAAATATGGTTTTTTATTTTATTTTTAATATAATTGCTATTTTTGTACTTGTTTTTTACTTAGTGATCCTAATGTGTGTGTTTGACTATTATTTTGATTAATGTTAAATATTTTTAGATTTGAATGCTGTAATTAACTACTGTTGTTAAGCATTACATTAAATATCACTTTTGCATTATTTTTTTTCATGTTTATGCAGCACAGTTGTGTAATGATAGATTTTGTTTTTTTTTTTTCAGTTCATGCCTGTCTAATGTTGGTTAACATATTAGGTGCCATAATGTTACTATTCCATAAAACTGCATTTGGCACCTTGACAGCTGCTATTCTTTATACCATTATTTTCACACCATTCTCTTTCTTGTGCTGGTTTCGTCCAGCATACAAAGCTTTCAGGTAATGATTCATATTTATTGTCTAAGCATCCAGCTTTTTAATTTATTCAGTTATGAATAATTTCATTGTTTAGTTTTTAGTATTTTCTATTATTATGTAAACATTATTATACATAGATGATTTTAAATTCAATTTAAAACTATTGTCGCATGTTTTTGGATCATTAAGGATATATTGAGTGACTAACAAATTAAAAAAAATTCCTTATAAATACAATTTGTTACAGTAAAAACATGGAAAACAAACTAAATAATAATGACACTAAATTGATGTAACACACAAAATAGTAATTCAAATAAAAAGATTAGATTTATTTAATGACAGTTAAATTAATAAAACCAGAATACAGTCCAATTTACTAAAAACGTTAGAATGACCACTAAAAACTAATATTGCATTAACAAGGTAATACCAGAAAAATCTAAAGTTCATGCTATTCATTCTCTGCAAGTATTATTATTTTTACTGTTAATAAAAAACCTATGTACATTTTATGAGTGAATAGAATACTGTCACTTGCACTACTTGTTTACCAATAACTTGCTGAAGAACTTGTAATTGTCCACTGTCCACACTGGAATACTCATGACATACTTTTCAATTGTTACCACATACTTACTAATATTGCTGTTATGAATCCACCAAACATAATAATTCTCATTGCCTGCTCTCTTAAATTTTTCTGAAGTTCTTATTCCAGTCCACCAGTCCAGTAATACTTCCGATTGAATAGGAGCTTTTGGAGGTGCCATTCTTTTTATTGCAAAGAACAAATTGTTAAACAGGTCTGTTATTCTGAGAAAAAAAATCCCTTTTATTTCTCTTTAGCTTCTTTATTTTTTCTTTTGCTTCATTGGAAGATACCCGTTATCCTGGTTTGACCCATTATCCTGTTTGTACTGGTCCTGGTATAGTATGATGCTGTTATTGACTTTTGAATTTATTAATATCATTATGAGATTTAAAAATTTGGTTCACTTTTTCTTAAAATAGTAATAGTGCATCATTTTTACCACTTGACCATGGACAAATGTAAATTTATCTGATTTTACTAGCTGCAATATTAGTATTGCAAGATAATGTGATTTGTTTTCTATATTAAGTTATGGTTTGAATTGATTTCTTGCATTCTATGTGTAGCATTGGTTTATGAGCTTTTGAGGTAAGGGGCAATATTGTATTGGGGTTTATTCGTTTTTTTACTGTACCCATAACATAAAACAGTATATCTACATACAAAAATAACTCTTGAGTACATATAAAGTGCATTTTTAAACTAATAAATATTTGATATTATGTTCCAAACTTTTAAATGGCAAAGGGAATATGTTATGCAGAGCGAACAGTATATTTATTCTAGTTTTATATGCAATCAATAATTAAATTAATTCCAGAATTTTCAGTATAGTTGACATTTGAAGTGATTTTTTAAAAAGAGATGGAATGCTGACATTAACATTACTGTTAATTCTTAGGAATTGCTTTCACTTGATTTTGGAAAAATCTAAAGTAACAGTCATCCATTAAGCATATTGTGTGGCCACTGAACAGGCATCAGATTAATCCACATTCAACCCCTCAAGATCATTCCAAATGCACTGGTTCTAGGTTCTTGGTGCTATCGACTAGAGCTGGGTCAATCTTATGCCCACATATAGTAAATGAAAAGACTAAATAAAGGATAAGGAAAAGAGTTGAATAAGAAAGCTTGATGTATTTATCGATAAACCACAGTGCAAGGCATAAACTCCATCCAGTAGGTAGCTTGAGGGCCTCTCCACATGTTTTGTACTATCCTGTCCAGAATACCGTAAGAGATAAGGGCATTCTTAACTGGGATGGGAGCAACATATCGCTGATAATTATTTTTTATTGATGAGATATTTAAGTATTACAACAAAATTGCCTTTTCTTGAGAAATTAAATATCTGTATATGTGCATGGTATCTAAAGGAACAATCCCACCTGTTCCCCAAAGTATGTGGTATGTTAAAGTATTCAACTGAATTAGAAATCATTGCACCAGATATCATCTGTTGTGTAAGCTGGTACCTTTGTGTTGCCAGTGGGGCAGCATGGTTGGCATTTTTTTAAATGAAAAACCAGTCAGTCTATAATTGCCAAGGATTTTGTTTCCTCCATGGCCTACATAAAATACCAGTTATTGGCTGAGGTATCTGTTGGGTTAAATAAGGCACACTATTCTTAATTTAAGAATTAAAATTAAAAGAAGCATCACAGGGAAGTCAAAAAGAAAATGAAATTTAGGGTCAGCATAAATGAAATCAAAGTCAATAAAATTATCTCAACTTCAACAAATATTATGTTCTATAAAATGTATATCATAATAATAATTATGGGCCTTATAAAAAAGTAAAATCATTCATACGCAGCAAATTTCAGGCAAACAAAATTTATATATATATATTTTTTTTTTTTAGTCTTAATGTGAAGTTGTCTTCATTAAAGAAGATACTGCAAATTTGTTTTATGTGATCTGGGAATCCTAATTTGTGCCCATACTAGATTTTTGTGGTGTTTTTGTTATGATACACAAAGCATTGTCCTGTATTCCCTTCTTAGTTAGGATTCAAGTAGTTAATAGCATGTTCATGGTTGTTTTTTTTTTTAAGATATAATTTTGTTGCTCTAGGAATTCATATTTTGGGATTAAATTTTAT
>JAAAKQ030481375.1:0-22366 GCA_010016005.3 Zanna intricata
CTTAGTGGACTCATCCCATCGCGCCTGCCACGCAATTATACTCCGGTCCTCTATCTCATGTAAGCGATCCGAAGTAAAACAGGCAGAGTCACGAAACCTCAGCAAACCTAAACTTTCTGCATATAAATATATAAAACTTTGACACCAGCAATGGTGTCAAACCGCTGGAAAATATCAACCCTCCCACCATAAAAAAGTCTTTTTTGCCCTGGATGAGATGAAGAATTACCAAGCACTGGGAGGAGATTACACTGTTGTAGAGATCTGGAAACATGCAGGAAGACCAGCAAAAATTGCCTTTTACCAACAGCTTAACATCTGGATCAAAGAACAATTACCAGAACACTGGACAACAGCCCTCATCCACCTGCTACAGAAAAAAGCGAACAAAATAGACCCTAACAATTGCAGAGGAATTTCACCTCTATAAGAGGTTATTTCTAAAATAAAAACAGTTTCATTGTAAAAATATTTATTATTAAAAACTTATATAAATATTTTTTATTTCTCTTAATGTACATACCTTATACCACTTCTCTATATAAATGCCACATGAATTAAGATATTTATTTTCGTGACATACCAGCTTCAATATAAAAAATAATATAAAAAAAAATATATATATATATACAGTATATATATATATACTCTCATCATATTCTTTGCTTGGTGGTAGAAGAAGCCACTAGCCACTGATCCAGTCCATTTAGCCACTGATAAACAACATCTTTAAGTTCATTGTCACCCGTGAATTGCTTACCACTCAAAAATTCTTTTAATTTCCCAAACAAATGGTAATTAGAAGGAGCTAAGTCTGCTGGACTATATAGTGGGTGATCATAAATTTCCCATCCAAATGTTCTTGGTAAATCACGTGTTGGAATCGCTAGTTCTTCTTACACATGCACTTGGTGATGTTGCAACACCTTACGAATCGCAATTGTAACCCAAGGTAGGAACTATCGTGCCAATGAGTGAATGACTCTACGTAGAGAGTCTCAAACGATGTCCTCTGGGCACCTGGGCATAGCGTAGTTCTAGCTCCATTATATCGCCGGTTCGTTATATTGCTATGTTTGTTATATCGCCAGTACTCGGAACAAAATTAGTAATCCACAAATAAATTTTATGATGATTGCTGGTCCATCTGAAAAAACCACCAAAATTAACAATCTTGTGAAAAGGCCTCGTTTGGTGTTGTCAGACAAGGATAACAGTTCAGAAAAAAATGTTCTTGTAAACAGTGATGGACCAAAAACATCAGATTCATAGTTCTAAGAAATAGCCAAGAAGGTGGCTCCCTACAAAAAAAAAAAGGTCTAGCCTTTTGTAATAAATAAGGTAATTATGGGTTCAAGTGGCTCCCCAAAGTACATCAAGAAATAACGTGACGTTTTGATTCACGAGCAGAGTCGATCTTTGCTATGTCTGACAAATTTGGGTGGTATAGATATACATGCAGAGTGCCACAAAACCCTAAATATGAGCAGGAGCGTAATTTTTTGCAGAGACCTTTTGGGCATGGATGTCTCCGAAGTAGCTGATGAACTCCGATCTCAAGATGTTGTGGAGATCAAGCATATAACTAAGCACCAAGGCAGATTGGAGGAACCTTCCTCATTCTGACTTTCAGTCTTCCCCTACTTCCTGAAAAGATTAAAGTGGGTTACCTATCAGTTCGGGTACGATCATTCATTCCTAACCCATGGAAATGTTACTGATGCCAAGGATATGGGCACTACAACAGCTTGCTTGAAAACGGAGATCTGTGCTCACTGTGTGAAGGAAGGCCATAACGACGCTGAATGCGTAGAAGATGAAAAATGCACAAACTACAGTGGTCCACATACAGCCTGCTTCTGACCGAGATTGCACAAATTTTAAAGAAGAAAAGGCAATTCTCAGAATTGCTACTGAGCAGAAGCTTTCTTATCTGGCGGCACGCAGAGAATACAAAAAATTAATCAACTCAAGGAACCTGGTTAAACCAGATGTGTCCTTTGTTACCGCTACATCAAACCAAACTCCTGCAAACCAAGGTAGTCAGCAGTGCGGATCCTGCAACAGATTGAAAAACTTGTACAGATCTTATCTGATCAAGTAGCCTCCCTCACAGCAACTATATCAGAGCTGATCCAGGCGAACAAGCGTACAGTTGCAGTTAGTGAATCCAACAGTGGGTGGGATTCCTCTCAAAACTCCTGTTTTGAAAGCTTTGTCTACATGGGCAGGAGTAAGTACCTCAGGGGGTAAGCCACCAAATAAGCTCCCTCTTAAGGGAGCCCATACAACAATCTCCTCTGAAACGTCATTAACATCATCCCAGTTATCAAAATCCCCCCCTCCAACACCTTGTATGCTGGAGGATATGGCAGAGGAACCGCCCGACTCCAGGACATCTGATTTTCTTAAAATCAAAAATTCAAAAAAGAAAAACCGGATCACCTACAACTAACTATTTCATATATTTAACTTTCTTCCTCCATTTAACTAACTTTTACTTATGAACATCATTCAGTTAGAGGTCTTCAGTCCTGCATTAAAAATATTAGAGTACTGATGCATGAACATGAACCATTAATCATGTGTTTCCAAGAAACACAGCTCTTGCAAAAAGATGTGGTTGCACTCAGAGGCTATATCAGTGAGAGATATGACTGCATGTTGGATAGGAGAGAGAGTGGTGGTGTCGTTATTTTCATGCTAATTGAGGTCACAGCTAGTAAAATACCATGGTTACATCTATTCCTGCTGTTGCTGTTAAAATCACCATCCCGTTTTTTAAATTGCATGTTTGCAATTTGTATCTCTCACCGAACTCTGACTTCAGTGCTCTAGAAATCTCAAATCTCCTTACCCAAATACCATTACCGGCGTTAATAGTAGGAGACTTCAATGCCCATCATATTTCCTGGGGCTCATCTTTCTGCTCCCCTTGAGGAAGTATGATAAATAGATTGAGACAAGAATGATCTTTTTCTACTGACTGATGACTCATACACATTCATGTCCTCATCGTCGGGTGTACAGTCCAACATCGACCTCCCCTTGTGTACACTGAATTTAATCCCACGTCTTACTTGGTCTGTTAGTCATGAACTACAGTGCAGTGACCATAGACCAATTATTATAGAATTTGGTGTTGACTGCATGGTAAATAAATGTCCACAGAGATTGATTGTCGAAAAGGCAGAATGGATTGGTTACCACAATGCCTTCCCATCACAGTATGATGATGGTGCTGACACCCTTGATGAACTTTTCTCCTTTACGTCTCTCATACTTGAGAATGTGAATAGTTATATACCACAATCATCGGGAAACCCTAGACGTCCTTCCGTTCCGTGGTGGAATGATGATTGCCAACACGCCATTAGGACGGCAGGCACTGCGGAACTTTAACTGCAGGCCAACCAGTCAACATCTAGATTTGTATCGCAAAGCGAGAGCGGAATGTCATCCAGTATTCTTAGACTCTAGGAGGAAATATGTGGATACCATCTCACGTAACACTCCCACGTCTACTGTGTGGAAAAAGATCTGTTCAATCTGCAGATTTCCAACACAATCCGTTCTCGGACTCATTCATGAAGGTGAACTCATAACAACACCCTCTGCAGTGGCTAATAACTTGTCACATTGTTTCTGGTTGGTTTCCCTCACCTCAGTATACAGCGACAAATTTCAGAGGTACAAATCACAAATTGAATTATTACCTTTAAACGTTGGTGATTCAGTCGGTGAATTAAATACCCCTTTTTCATTCAGCGAGTTGTCACATGTACTTAAGAACTCACGTGACACCTCCCCTGGTGCTGATAACATTCGTTTGAGCATGCTATCTCATCTTCGTAATTTGACGCTACAACACTTATTGAATATCTATAATAATTTATTCTCATCCCAAATCTTCCCTTCGGTCTGGTCAGAAGCCATCGTCGTACCAGTTCTTAAACCTGGTAAAGATAAAGCAAGCCCCTCAAGCTTCTGCCCTATTTCCTTGACAAGCGTGTTAAGTAAAGTAATGGAGAGAATGGTGAACTGGAGACTTAAGTGGTGTTTGGAGAAACATAACCTTCTATCTCCAGAACAGTGCGGTTTTTGAGAAGGACGATCTTCCATTGATTATTTAGTGTCATTGGAATCAGCTATCCAAAATGATTTCCTTCTCCGCCAGCGCCTCACTGCTATTTTTTTTGATATCAATAAAGTGTTTGATACAGCCCGGAAAAGTGGTATTCTTAACACGCTTAAAGAATGGGGAATCAAGGGCAATATGCTTGCATTTCTTCAGGGATTCTTAAATGATTGAACATTCTGTGTTAGGGTTGGAGATTCTCTATGGGATAGTGTCATCTTGAAAAATGGAGTGCCTCAAGGAAGTGTTTTAAGTGCTACCTTATTTTCTATAGCCATCAACAACATTACTCTATGTGTACAACCACCAATTTCATGTTCATTATTTGTTGTTGATTTTGCTATATATATATATTACGTCCCGTTCAACAGTCACAGCAGAGAGATTACTACAGAATACAATATCTCAACTTGAAGCTTGGTCTAAGGTTACCGGCTTCATCTTTTCATCTGAAAAAACTAAGTGTGTAGTATTTTCTCGGCTCTGGGAGGCTTCCATTCTGCAAATATTTCTAAACTAAGAACTGATTACTGTCTCTCCTGATATCAGATTCCTAGATTAGTTTTTGACAGCTGCCTTACATGGGTGTAACACGTCAAAGAATTAGAAGTAAAATGTTTTAAACTTTTAGATATGGTTCGAGTCCTCAGCAACACAAATTGGGGAGCCGATCGGTCAAATATGATACGCTTTTGTCCTATTGTCTTCCAACAAATGTTTCATAATATCCTTTCTGAGACAAACGCAGATGCAATAGTGTACACTGATGGATCAAAGTAATATAATACCGTAGGTTGTGCATTTGTAGTCAGTGATAGAACAAATATGGTTGATCTGCCTGGCAACACAAGTGTATTTACTGCTGAATTATGTGCAATAAATAAGGCTCTTAATATCATTAACCCTATCTATCGAAATATTCTTATTTGTAGCGACTTGTACAGTGCCCTCCAAGCTCTAGAAAACTTCTACTCAAAACACCCTATCATCATAGAAATCTATAACGCAATCACTGAGTTGAAACATCACAACACACAAGTGAGTTTCTGCTGGATCCCCAGCCACGTGGGGATTCCAGGAAATGAACGTGTGGATACCGCAGCTAAGGACGCGTGTAGACAACTACCTGTGTTATTACATTCGACTTTACAAACTATATAAAACTCACTATTTGTGTCAAGTGGCAAGATGCCTGGACTGCTACTGCTGATAACAAACTTCGGCATATTATACATTCTGTGTTGGCATGGGATTCCTCATGTAGCAAAAATTCGTCGTGAGGAAGTGGTCCTCTGTCGATTGCGGATAGGGCATACGAGAGCTACCCACGGGTATCTTATGTCAGGAGAGAATCCACCATTGTGCGTAAGATGCGACTGCCGCTTAACTGTGCGTCATATCTTGATAGACTGCGTATGTTATGCGGGCTTACGTCACAAATTTAAATTACCTCAGAATATTCGCCATATTTTAAAAGACGACAATACAGTGATAGATAGGGTTCTCAGATTTCTGCGAAGTATAAATATTCTTTTTTAAAATTTAACACATCCTTTTTCTTTGTTATCTGGTAAGGGACCATTTACACCCCTTACGGATTTTTTTAACTCTTACATCATTTTTATTTTATAATCCGTTAAGGGCCTTTTACACTCCTTACGGATTTTATGACTCTTTATATTTTATTGACAAATTTTATTTTAGGTTATTCATTTTAATTTTATTCGTTGGAAGTTTTACATTATGTTAGTTTTAAGTTTTAGTATTGTATCTTAGTTTTTTCCATTTTTAAATTTTAATTTAGTTTTAGTTATAAAAATTTTAGTTTTATCTGTGATATTTGTGGTAAGTTTTTAATAAAAGTAGTTTTTAAGGTTTTTGTTTTTATTTGATATTAATAATTTTATTCTGGGGGATGATAACGTGGAGATGGTTTTTGCCAACGAAAACTCCAAAAAAAAATGACAGATTTTGAATGCCACATTGTAATTTAGGTAGAGTTTCGCAATAGGCTTCTGCATTTCCATGTGGCATGAAATCAATCAGCAGTATACAAAACTAATCCCAAAAGAATGTAGCTAAAGTTTGTGTCCAAATGGCTGTGGGTTGACCTTTGTTGGTCTAGTTGGTGATGCTGTTAAGATGTGTGGCAGTCAATGTGTACAAACCCTTTCTGAAGCCTAAATTGTCATGAACAATGCGTCCAATAGCAGCTCTTGAAACATCTGGAAAAGGCAGGGACAGTTTCCCACCTTTTTGGGGAAGTCATTGAGCAATGACTTTTCTGATCATATTACAGATGTGTTTCAACAAGTCCTTGGTTATTATTGAGGGCCTCCCCAAACATTCTTCATCATGTACATTAATTCTGTTATTTCTAAAACTTTCATACACTTCTGGATGTTTCTTTCATTCATTACATTATCACCATACACAGCAACCAGTGTCCTATTAATCTCAACTGGCTTAACGTTTGAAATGTTTTTAAAAAAAAATTATGACCCTATGTGTTTGACAGTAAACACATAGATTTCCTTTCATTTCCCTATTCATGATTAACCTATTCATGATTTTGTGATTGCTATTCATTTTATAATGTAATAACTCACACATAATCAAAGACAATGTGACAACTTACAGACAACAATGCAGTGTATACATTACTAGCATGGCCATGAACGACACACATTTACCGACCTTAAGGAAAGAAATTTTCCAGCGGTTTTTACTTAAGAGATATTCCTTATAGATGGAATGTACAAAATTCTTTCAAGAATCATTCTCAACAGGATTGGTTTAAAACTCGAGAAAGAACTACCAGAATATCAGAAAGGTTTCAGACCTTGGAGGAGCTGTCAGACCAGATCATGAGTCTCAAGCTAATATTGGATTACAATAGAAAAAGAAGCAGAGACATGGTGATAACGTTTGTAGACTTAAAGAAACCATTTGATTGCATCCAAAACTGACCCTAAGTCAGTTTTATCATGTGAAAAACACTAAGTCCAAAGTGAAATTCAGAGATGAACTCTTGGAACCATTTTAGATCAAAACAGGACTGTGCCAAGGTGATGGACTCTCACCTCTATTATTAAACTGGAAATGGTAATGAGGCAATAATTAAAAAAAATGTTTAAAAATCAAAACAAATTGCCTTGGTTTCACCGACAATTTGGCACTACTAGCAAATAACATTCACAAAGTTAAAACACAGATATTAGAACTTCAAAACATTGCAAGTAAAATTGGCTTCAAAATATTTGAAAAAACAGAAATTATGCCCCAAAAGCCAATACAATTAAAAGAAGTAAACATAAATGTAATAAAGTCAAAATGGTCATCCAATTGAAACTCTTCGGAGAAATAATAACAAACAACTTATTCAAAAAAACCTCAATCCAAACAAAACAAACAAACTAGCTTGTTTGTTTGTAGCAAAGTACAAAAATTAACCAGGCACACGTACTGTAAAAAATATGTATCCATAAATGCAAAAATAAGACACTGCAACACAGTTCTGAAACTGGAAGCCACTTATGCCGCAGAAACGCTATTCCACTTAAAGGAACAATAAAAGACTGATACACTCCAGAAAATTGAAAGAAGAACCTGTTTAAAATAAAACTATCAGAAAGACGTGCAGTAGGGATTGTGCCCAAAAAAGTCATGTATAGAGAGTTTGAACCCATCACTGATACATGCACAAGAGGAGACTAGGATTCTTGAGACACATCATGAGGATGCAAGATTCGATACAGGAAGTTGACCTTAGACCAGATAAAATTGAATGAAAAATCAAAGATAAAAACACTTTTTTTTTTCAATGAAAAAAAAAGTATTTTCTTTTTTTCATTTTTTTTTTTTTTTCTCCTTTTTGGAATTTGGTTGTGGGGATTTATCTGGATTATATGACCTAATTCAAAAGAAGGCTATTATATTAATAGACATTACCAGGTGTAATAATCATTGTAAATCCTCCAGTTGTGTGTTTATACCTAGTTTCATTGTTACATATTAGGCAACATGTATAATATACCCTATAGTTCTGATATTTTAAACATCATTAATTGTAATATGAATTATTTTCAGGAAATTCAAAACAAAAATTGATAATAGCAAAATATTATTCTCATGGACAGATTGGGTTAAATTCATAGAATGTAGAAAAACAGTAATTGCACAGTTTCATTACCCAACTAGAATTTCTTTGAATAAACAATATACAGCATTTGGTGATAGCTCTGTATTTTGTGCTTACTGGAGGAAAAAGAACATTACTAATAGAGAAACAAATGGTGAGAGTGTTTTTTATTTTTGTATATAATATGTATCTTAAACATAACATTTGTCTAGGTTGAAATTATTTATTTTAAGCTTTTTTTGGCACCACATTTTTCTAAAATAGGAAAGCTGAATTTCTCAAAAAATTGTTCCACAATTTTGATAAAATTTTAATCTGTTTATTGTTGTACCAAAATTATATTTTTTTAGTCTTAAATTTTTTATAGAACCTCCCAGAAGAAGCTTTAAAAAAATAAGCTAGTTTGGTAAATTGTTTGTTGGGCTTAGTGCAAGTGCGAATTTGTATGTGTATGTATATTAGGAGGGTTTAAGAAATTTGTTTTTATTCAATAACCAGCAGCTTCTGTTTGAGTTTTTTTTATATGGTTACCTTAGCAAGAATCAAAAATTGGATATTGTCTTACCATAACTCAAGCTGAACTCTTTGGGTAACAAAGGGAACAAAAAAAAGGAAAGGATATGAATTGTGAACAAAGAGATCTTGAGCCATTAAACTAAAAAAACAAAAAACTCAATCTAAGGAATGCTGTAAGGCTATTCCAGGTGTATTCATCCATGAGAGAATGCCTAATGCTCCTTGAATCTGGTAGGTGATTGCTGTCTGCTCATCAGTCAACAATTTTTTTTATTAAGGAGCTCATAAAACTGTTACAAATTACATTTTCTTCAGGTGTTAAATAGCCATCAGAGAACAGGCTTAGTCATACAAGTTGTTAATGATAGTTTTAATCACTTAAAAAAATCATAACTTTTCAGGAGCTCTTAAATCATGCACATGATGATGGAACATTTTTTAAGAAAATTGTAGTGATTGATGAAACATGACTATTACTACAAAGTTCAGTCTATAAAATGGGTTGGGAAGAGTTTCGGAAGACCAAAAAAAGTGCTTTGTTTAGCTAAAGCATTTTGTCACTGCTTCTTGATGTGGAAAGATCATTAGAATAATTTTACTGTGAGGGTGAAAAGAGCCATTAGATACTGTGTAACCTTTAAACAATTGCATAACAAAGGTTTGGTTACTTTTTGAACAGATTTCACACAGAAATATTTACAATTACAACTAATATTAATAATTATTGATTTAGTTATACATGTTGTGCTATTTATTAATTTATAAGCGAGCAAAGTGATAGTAATTATTTTTTAAGTCCTTTATCTAATTAAAAAGAATAAGAAAATCTTATTTGTTTTTTTTTTTTAAGTTTTCTTATCTGTTTTCAGCTTCAAACCCAAAATTTAAAAATGGTGAACTTAATAATCTGCTAAATGAAATGAGCTCCATCATGACTGATGCAGATAATCTGGAATTTCCACCTAGTCTAACACCAATGGTCACTTATACAAATGAACTGTTAAATAATCACAGTGAGAAGCTTGAACCAGAAGCACAAAATATTCTTTTGCAAAAATTTACTACCCATCTTCTTTTGCTACCAAACAAGTAATCCATCTATGTTTATGCTTAGTTTAATTATACTTTAAACTTATATAAAATGAGTTTTAAAAAGCTAAAGTGTATGTAATTTAATCAAAATCAGATTATTTAAATTTAAAATATTCTTGATTTCAGCAACATTGAACGATATTCTCTTTGTTTCATGTACATGTGGAACAACTTTAGGAAAAGGATACTGAAATAAAAATTACTTTGAAGGAGATAATATCAGTGTAGAAGAATAAGTAGATTCTTTTTTATTCAAATTAAAGTTCTCAATATTTTTTAATATTGTATTTCTGCCGATGTTTCCTTACAACATTACAATAATAACCTTGTTTTTACCTCCCTTATCAGAACCCAAAACCTGGTCCCTTCCCCACAAACTTAGTTTTTAATATTCTAATACTTTATTTATCATTTCACTTTCAATGTATTTTTTACTTCCATAACAATCTACGATTCCTTATTTTAGTTTTGAGAACTGTTTGGCACATCTGTTAATTCATCATACTAAATACTAAAAAATTCACTTTAAATCACTTGAATTATCTGATCGTGAATATAGGCAGTCATGACATTGGTTTGGATTGATACTGTGTTGTTAGAAAGTGGGAATTTTTTAAAAACTTTTTTGCTTCTTCCATTCCTATTAAAATAATAACCATAGAATTGCAGCAGGCAATTTAAGGTTTTCTGTTATTGTTAGAAGTTTGGACCTCTTAGCTATTCTTAATGCTATGAGATTAAGATTTTATCAGTATGGCTTGATTTACCAATTGTTGATTTCTCAAAGTATATAACTTTCCTTTGAAAACTCCAAGGGTTTGCTTTTATGATCTGGATTTTTAGTTTTCAAGTGTCAAATTAATTTTAATGACTTTATGCTTTCATTCTAGAGGAATTGAAAGTAAACAATGCACTATGACTTTAAATACAATGAGCTAAAACCATAATTTACACCTTGACTGCTCACTAAAAAACCAAAACCTCAGTTATTATTATTTTCAATGAAACTATGCATTTAAAAATTTAAATAAAGGCACCAGATGCATGCTTTGCATCCAAAGCAAAACTGATGTCCTGCAATTTCTTACACCTTTATGCCTTTGAGAGCATGACATGTTCAAATGTATCATATGTATGTTTGAACATGATACTACCACAGCAATTATTAAGCAAGCAGAACAAATTACAAACAGCATATACACATCAAGTTGGAATCTATAAGTTGTTCATATTTGTGCACTTCATACATGCATGTTCATACCTGTCACTACCAATGCAACTAGTGGTTTTGACTAAGTTTCATTGGGTTGGGATTTGGGGGTCATGAAATATATTTTTTTACTTTTTAGAGATTGTCGAGCAAAAAAAAATTGAGAATCTGCTCTACAGGAACCAACTTGGAAAAGTATCTATTTAAAAATCATTGAAAAAATAAACTTTGGGAAATTAATATATAATACACTTTTTGAATGTATTAAAAATTTTATGAAAGTTTTTCATAAAAACAGCAAACATTTATTATGTCTTAAGTTTTTAGATAAGAAAAATTTCCTTGAGCATTGAAAGTTATTGCCATTAGTCTTCATTAATGAACACTAAACAGCAATAACTTCCATAGCAGTCCTTTACGTAGGAATATATTTACATAGGTTATTGCCCGCAACGGCAATAACTTTATATACATAACATAACTTTACATAGGAATAACATAAACTTTTATGTTATTCCTATGTAAAGTGAATCAAATAGCTGTTGGAGCTAATGTTTAAGTGATAATATTATAGCTAGATAGATAGTATTGTAATATAGCTAGTAGTATTATATATTAGCTAGATAGTATTTTAATATAGCTAGTAGTTTTATATATTAGCTAGATAGTATTATATATATCTTAAGATAGATAGTATTATAAATCACCTACAGTTTTTGAACTGTACTTTATTATACTTAGAGCAGTGAAAAGATTAAATGTATTTATAGTATTACTATTTTAAAAAACTAGATCCTGCAGCCTTTCAGAACAAGCTGTTGTAACAGTTGTTTGGCAGTGATACTTATCACTTCCTTAACCACCTAAATAAAAATATAGCATTTAATTTATTATCTTGTGAACCTACAATTCATTTTCACGTCAAGGGTATCAACATAAAAAAATTCACTAGTTTGAAGTTATACTTATATTAAATGTATATTCTTTGGTTTACAAATTTACTCATTTCAAGAAAAAAAAAAGTCTTTTTACTTAAATTCTTTTCAAGTTAGTAGTAATCCAACTGCTAATTTATTAATTTTGCAGGTTTAATTGGTAGTGATTGTTTGTTGCAGGTACCAACAATTTGAAAGTGATCATACAAACTTAAGCGTTCACTATTCCAGATTGAGAAGTGTGGAGAAAATACCACTGTTAGATTTACTATCTCTTCCTTCTGTTTTTGATAATGTTGCTGTTGATAAATTATTGGTTAAAAATGAATTAATAATAAATAAATCTAGGAAGCGTAAACATTCAAAATCAGATCATGAATTATCAGAAATTACTAATAATCTTTTAAAGAAAAGATTAATTGAACTAAATGATTCTAAAATGAAGGAAGTAACTAATGATTCAATTGATAATGAAAGTATAAAAAATGTTAAATGCAAATCATTTCTTTTAAGTAAACCATATAAGCATTATTGGTTATTACATGGAAAGTTTTACAATCCTTCTAAACCTGTTCCATTGGAAAAATTTGATGAAATTGCCAGGAAAATGTTTTCATCTACTTTTTTATGGTTGTTACAGGAATGTTGTAGAGTAATAAATGTCTGTCCAAGAGATCTATATAGTGAGGTTGTACGTATTGAGGTAATGCTTATGAAAATTTAACTTTTATGTTAAATATTGGGTGATAATTGTAAATTTTTTTAATGAATTGCAAATGAATTACAGTTTTAATATCCGAACATGATAATATTGTTATTTTTAGTGTTAATAGCAACAATAGAATCAGCATTTTGAACTTTGTGGAAGCAGAATTTTACATACACATAAAAATCATGAATAAGAACTAAATTTGATAAAATAAAAAATTTATTAAATGAATGAGCTCAATGTAAATCAATTACGGTGATCTCAATTGTATACTATCAAGTTTTCAGTCATTTCAAAATGCTACCATAAATCAAATCACCATCTATAACAAAACTTGATAAACTAAATAGAAATTCTAGTGAGATGTTCAGTAACATATATGAAAGTAAGCTTTTAAAAGATATATTGATATAAAAAAGTGTTTAGTTGTAATTGCATTTCTTTAAAAGTAAGATGAGAAATTTTAGAATTGTTCCTAATGCTTAATTAAGTTCTAATCAAGTTTACACACACTAAATTTTGTTTTCTGCTGATTCTGTGTCATTGCTCAATGGGACTTATTACTCTAAGCTGTGCTTCTGCTATTGAGATGTGGCAAAGATTAGAAAGAGTTTCTTGTTGAAGCTTATAGATGAAGATCGGCATATTGTGCTAATTAAATTTTTGTATAGTTTAATAGTAATAATAATTTTTAAATAATATTATTATTTGTGTACGTTAAATAATAAATATGTTATGAGAGTTTAGGAGTAAAATTAGTTTGAATCTGATGTGAGAATGGTTTTGATTACGTGAAAAAGTAAGAATTGAATGATGGTAATTGTTTTTTCTAATCCTGAAGAATTAAGTGAAGATGAGGAGAAAAACATAGCTGAAGGCAAAAGAAACACAAGTGTTTTTTAATTTGTTTGAAGCACAGTGAGAGTAAAGATAAATAAGGTTTTCGTTTAAAAATTCTTTCATTTAAATTGTTCAGAAGAAACTTAATGTAAGACTACCAAAGGAATCTGTGTATATAATAATATGATGTGCAATAACATTAAAATATTAAATGAAATTTAATCCACCAAAACCACAGTAAATAGATAAGTTAAACTTCCCAAATTAATTCCAAGAAATCTGCATCTTCAGTTGTTATTAAATTATACACAATTATATTAACACATTTATTTATACGTTAATTTGTTGAAATTGATTTTTTGTAATTTTGAAATCTATTAACTACAAACACAAATTCCAGTACTGGACAGCAGAATTTGCTTATTTGTCTATAATAAATTTCAAAACTTTCAAAAAATAATTTTGACTAATTAATAAATCAAATGTTTTTTAATATAATTATAGAATTTAATAACAACTGAAGATGCAGGATCTTGTGAAAATTCATTCAGGGAATTAATATGGTTAAGGTTGAACTTATCCGTTTACTCTTTTTTGGTGGCTTATATTTTATTTAATATTAAATTTTATTATCATATTAGTTAATGAATTATTTAACTTAAAAAAAAAAAAATTACATTTATTATTGAAATTAATCATTTTAAGATTCATATTATTCCTCTTTAATGTTAAATTACATTTAAAAGAAACCACCTGGTACAGAATATTGAGGTGACCTTAATTTTTCATGAAAATATTTTCATGAGATCCCATATCCTTGTTCACGATTGAAATAATTCCATTATTGCATAATACAAATTTAAAAATACTAAAAATAATGAAAATTGCATATTAATTTACATGAGTGCAGCTACTTGTAGCAATTTTTATGAGACCATTTCCCTTAAACCCTGTCTGATTGTTTTTAAAATTTATATTTTATATATTTATATGTCATATTTTTCTAATATGTTATAATTTTTTATCATATTTATTAATTTCTAACATTTTAAAATTTGAGTTGCTATCAAAAATAGAATGTTTACTGTTTATTAGATGGTCTGCCATATTAGATAAACCTAATTTTAAAAAAAGATCTATTTGTTTTTCCTTTATGCAGTCATTATATTTAATTTTTTAAATTCTACAAAAATTATTTTATTTTTTTTTTTTTGTCGATTTTGAAGAAGGAATGCCATTTACGCACACCAACCACAGGGTCATCGTGGGGTTTGTTGGGCTCGGACCAAGGTTGCTGTCCGACCTGGCTAGCAAACAAGCTCTGCCAAGGTGTTGTTAGGCATAATATAACCTGCCTCATACCGATTAAACCTCCCTCACTGCTCTTCTCCACCTCGAGACGGACCCGCAATTAAGCATATCTCAGTCTTGGGGGAATGGTATGATGGCACTCAAAAGTTCTTCACTCCCGCCGAATCTGCAACATATAAATCAAATAACACAAAGAACAGTCACATGTACCTGTCCTCTCTCGCTCACACCCACACCTGTTTTTTTTTTATCCGATGTAGTGTAAGAGTCTGTGTGCGTATATGAACCTGTTTATGTACCTGTGTTTCTTTTTTGTAGGTGTAAGTGTGTGCATGTCAATGTTAATTAACTGTTTCTTGTCTAGCTTCTCTTCCATGACCTCTTGGATGTTCTCCTCCTGAAACAACTTAATAAAAACCAAAAAAAATGTTTATAAACTTCCCACTCATTTACTATGCCATCCATTCTACCTTCTTCTCTTATTATTTATTTTTTTTTTAATATATGTGTTTTTGTAAAAATTTTTTTGTGTGAGTGCCTGTATGTGTTCACACCGGGAGTTCAGGAGTCCTCATGCATCCTCATTGCCACCTATTCCCGCAAGCAGGGATGCGCGATGACTCAGCAGGAGGCTGTCCCTTTCCCCCGGCTCCTCCGTGTGTGTGTATGTGTGTTGCCGTCAAGGCTTTGGGAGTCCCCGTGCGTCAACATGAACGCCTATCCCTACAAGCAGGGTCTCACGATGACTCAGCAGAGGGCTGTCCCTCTGCCTCGACCCCACCAACCATCGCCGTGAGTTAGTCCTGGGACCATTCCTTGAACTCGCTCTCCTTAACTTAACACAGAAACTTGGTGACATGCTAGTAGAAACTATAAAGAAGATTCAGTACATTTTTTCTGATCAACCTGTGAGTGTTAAACTAATTAAAGAGTGGTAGTGTCATTTCCAAAATGGCCAAACATCTGTTGAAAGTGATGAATGCTTTGGCAGATCTTCCATCAGCAAAATTCCTAAAAAAAATTATTAAGATCCAACTGATGGTGTTGAATGATCATCGAGTAATAATAAGAATGTTTGAAGATGAAGTAGGAATTTCATTTGGGTGAGCGCAATTGATTTGTGGTGTGTGGTCACAAAATTTGTCCTTAAACTTCTCACTCATAAACAAAAGGAAGATTGTTAAAAACTTTCCTAAGGTAGATTCAAGCAGCTTTGGGTGTTAAATACATTAAAGAATGGTATTGCTGTTTCAAAGATGGCTGAACAAATGCTGTGGCAAATCTTCCGCCAGCAAAAATTCTGAAAACTTGACTGACAGTGATAAATCGTCATTGAATTACAGTTAGAGAGTTTGAATATGAGGTAGGAATTTTATTTGGTTCATTGCAATCGATGTTAATGAAAGATCTCAGTTTGTGGCATGTGGCAGCACATTTGTTCTAAAACTTCAAACTTTTGAATGTTCCTCTCTCACTCAGGTACAAAAGCAAAAACAAACTGCAAGTTGTACTAGACATTTTGGAATGTCCTAGTAGCAATTCTGGATTTATGAAAAAAATAATAACCAAAGATGAAACATGGGTCTGTGGTTCTGAGTCAAAGGCATTGTCATCCCACTGGAATATTCCAAGTTCTCCATGACACAGTCTTTCTGAGTATAGCACATAGGTCTTCATGTATATGCCCCTCAAAGACAAACTTTCCAATAAAGAATACTACATAATCGTTCTTCAACTAAAAGATGCTGTTTGATGCAAGAGACCACAGCTTTGCGAAAATTCATCATGACAACACTGTGGCCCATACATCTCAACTTATCCAAATATTCTTGGCAAAATATGGGATCATACAACTTAAACAGGCTCCTTACTCATCAACTCATCTCAACTTATCCAAATATTCTTGGCAAAATATGAGATCATACAACTTAAACAGGCTCCTTAATCATCAGACATGACTACCTGCATCTTTTAGCCCTTTCTAAACTTAAAGGAAAGAGATCTGATGACACAGAGGAAATCAAAAGAAGTGCAACAAGAGGACTTACACTAAAATGACTTTGGAAAGTGCTTCCACAATGGAAACGGCATTGGGTTATGTATTATATGTGAAGGGTCCTACTTTAAAATATACACATCATTGAACTAAACAGGTAAATATTCTTTTTTATGAGCCAAAGTTGGATACTTTATCACACTCATTTATATATACTTCTGTACAGTTAGAAAATTTTCACTTAACCCATTTTAAAAATAACTTAAGAATATATACTACAGAATATAATCTATTTTAAGATCACTTAAATTACATAGAAAACAAAGCAGAGTGTTCAGTGTGTCAGAGGCTTATTACCCTGAATTGTGTGTTGGGTTTTGCAATGAGGGGGTGCAAAGTTAGTAAAATGAAGTTTTTTTTGTTTTTTCAAATATCTCAAAACTACATTTTACTGCAAATATCACTCGATACAAAATTTAAACAAAGTAAATTTCAGACAGAAATGTTTATTTTTTTGTGTTAATGGTTGCTCAGATATGGAAGAGGTAAATTTAATTGAATTTCTTTTTCTGTAATAATTATAGTGTATCATATAATTATATGTATAATTATTATATCATACTTCCTCTAAGTGCCTCATCATTGGAGATATTAATTGCATTTTCCTTTTATTGTTATTATTATTATAATGTGAATTATAGGTGTACTGTGGCATCCCCTCCACTGCTGTTAACATCAGTCAGCGACTTCTCCTCTTCAGACCAGCAGCCAAAGTAGTTATTCCAAAAGTCACATCAATTAATTTGCAATGATTTGCATCGTATCCAATTATGAAATTACTGTTATGATAATGAAATGTGTTCTGGTAATTTATTATTACAAATAAAATTATTTATGCCTAACATTTTGTTCAAGATGTATATGAAGTAATTTATTTTTTTCTTGAAAGTATGTATATTTTTCAAATATATTAAACTGAGGTTTTGCTATAAATAAACAGAAACAATGACGTAATACAAAAGTATCAGAATCATGTCTTCCACTTTCAGATCAACTTGGGTAGTAGAGCCTGACTTCATATATGTTCTTCATCTTCCCCATAGCCGTAAAAAATTACAGTAACTTTACCATATTAAGAAACAATGTAGCTGTGTATTGCTGCCATATTGTTTTAAAGGGTGCAGGGCATTGCCCCATGATACAATGGAAGAGGTGTCCTCCATAAATAACATATGTAACTCTCACTGGTTTTTGTATGGTGGCAGATAAATCATTTACTTTAGATGCAACACTTTAGTCATCGAAGGCTTACTCATCAATGCAGATTTATCAAAAAGTGAAGGGGATAAGAACAGAGCACGTATTTGTAGATTTTTGCTATTTTCTCCTTTTCCATTCTTACTGTATATACCATCTGATTTAAAAGCTGGATTGGTTCACACAAACAGTATCATTATGGACTTTAACAGTGAATTCTCACTACTGTTACAATCTGATGGAGTCTCACTAAACAGTATTTTTTTCTGTAAATGAATGTTAATACATTTTTTGCTTTTAATGCTACATCATTCTCAAACGCCTTATCACAGTTAAAATTTTCATTAGCCACAACACCTGCAGATAAGAGAGAAAGTTCCAGTGGCCTTGAAAAATGTTTGAGTTCCTAATGCCTGATAACAACGCGTTATAAGTCTGGCATTTCGCTGTTGTGTTGTCTCATGCAAATCAAAGTGCTGCTCAAAATTTAAAGGAAGAAGCGTGATGAAACAGTTTGAGAGATAAACCAATTAAACAGGGATACAAGATTTGGATGTTATATGATGAATCTGCATATAATTTAAAATTTCAGATTTATGTGGGGAAAAATAAAAATAAAATGAGGTTTGGAGAAAGGGTACTTTTGTATCTAACTAAAAGTTTACAAAACAAAAATCACATAGTCTATGTAGACAATTTTTTTTCTCCATTCAGCTCTTTGAGAAATTGAAGTCTAAGAATATACTTGCTTGTGGTACGATAAATATAAAACGAAAACTTACAAATGAAGGCAGCATGTAAGAGGAGAGTTCTCATTTGCAGTTAGCAGTAGTGCCCTGGTGTATTACAGATGGAAGACAGTAAAGGGGTGAATATTCTAAGCTCTGCCTATGATCCTTCACTGGTATCAGAAGTAAGAAGAAAACAAAAAGATGGTAGAAGAAACACGTACTCGTGTCCACTTGCTGTAAAGGAATACAACTCTGACATGAATTTTGTGGAAAAGTTTGACAGGCTGAAGAGTGACTACAAGATTGACTATAAAAGCAAAAGATTGTACATGAGGTTATTCTTCCATTTTATTGATTGTTGTGTAATAAATGCATTTATAATTCATAAGAAAATGACAATGGAACAGTACACATACAAAGACTTCAAGCGAGCTATATACAAAGCTTTACTTTCTGGAAACGTTGTTGCAAAAAAAAAGGTCTTTAACGGACATAAACCAAGGATCTTTATGTATGGCAAGAAAAAAACCTCGAGTTGATTTAAGCATTAGACTGGAATCTAGCTGTCATCAGCCAAAACATCTAGATCTCCCTTGTTGGTGTACACTATGCAGCACAAAGGCGACTCCAGTTCAGTCACGGTGGAAGTGTGATGTATGTGATGTTACTTTATGCTTAAGAACAGGAAAGACTTGCTTCAATGACTTTCATTCTAAAAAAAAATGTAGTGCAAATTTTAATTTGTAATGTGCATGTGAATTTTTTTATATCTAGATATGGAATACGCAAGTGGGGTGGTGGTTGTGCTATGTAACCACTTTTAAGTTTGTAATAACTATAGTATTTCTTTAAAAATAACTTTTAATTTTTTGCCATTTCATTTTGGTCAGAAGAAACAAAAAAATTTCCAGAAATAATTAAATAATGCAGAAAAATTATCTTGTCCCTGTAAGGGTATGTTGGGCTCATCTAAGCTGCCCTTCAAAGAGTTTTAAGAAATAAGAATGTAATTAATTTTAATGACTTATGTTGTCTGAATGAATGTTTCCTACTTGCAAGCACATTATGAATATTGCGATCCTAGTATAATATTGACAAATATTTATATTATGGAAATCAGTTGCCAATAGAACCAAAATTAAGTAATATAAGACAATTTTAGAATGTAAATAATGATATATATTTTTAGAAATACATATATTTGAAAGTAATTATAATTTTTATAAACTAAATATAAGTTCTGACAAGGAAAGAATTACCACATATGCATCAAAGATAAAATATTTATTAAAATGAAATGTCAAAAATGGTAGGACTAAATAATAATTGTAATATCAATATGTATAAATATTTGTAATCAAATGAAATAATAAAACATGAAAGTATGAATTATGAAACAGATATTATTCTAATATTAGTTGTTATTCATAAAAAAAATTATTTTTATATTTAGGAGAAATTTTTCATTTGATGCGATTCTTGCTATATATATATATATATATATATATATATATATATATATAATTATCATCAAGCTTTCTACTGTTGTTAAGAACACTGTTGTTTTAAGTGGTGGAACAAATTGTAAATGTATAACATGCGATTAATGAAAATGTTGTTAAATAGGAAAGTATATATTTGATAAATGCAAATAGAAAATTTTATATAAGGTTAGTCCACTACAACACAAGTAGGAGTTACGGGCATCCAAAATTTTTTAGTAGATTAAATTCTAAAGAGGCATAGCATACAGAGTATCAGTTAATTTAAAGATTATTAATTTGGTAAAGATTAACTAGAATAGTTTGTCAGTTAGGAAAAATAATATTACAGGTGAAATATCTATTTGAAAATGTATGATACTGTGTTTAATTGTTATTGTGTTGTATTTTAAAATATATAAAAAGCAAAGACTGTTGTACAAGATTTTTATAAAAATTATTATAACTCCCCAAATATATTGAAGTCCCGAAAATAAATTTATAACTATTTAAAATCATAAACATTGTTAAATTGTTATGTTAATATTATTTCATTTCTATATTTAATAATAATATTTTGTTAATATTATGTCATTTGTATGTTAATAGTATTTAAATAATTCAGTCTTAGCGTATGTAATCAGATTTCGAACCTTATAAAAAGTAGGAGATTCTTACTAGAAACAGTAAAGTTGTATTTTTGTTTGAATTATTATATTTACTTAAGAATGAATTTTTTATTTGGCAATTGACATTTATAAAGTTTAGTTCTGTAATTATTTATATTTTTTAGAGTTAACTGTAGTTATAAATAATGAAAATATTTGTAATAGAAGCAAATCGATGTTCCTGATATTTTCTAGAAAAACAGCTAACAGTATGTAAACGGGTTGAAAGACCGTGTATTGGTTCATTCATTGGTTCTATTGCGTGACGTACGTGTTACAAAAGGTTCGCTGCCTCTGTAGTCTGCGCGAATTTGTTAAGATTTATTTCATGTAGATTTTGTTAAGTTGTAAGTGTTTGTTTTGTTGTGTTAAATTATTGTGAGAAGGCTTGATATCGTGTTGGTTATTTATACGAATCATGTTCTCACTATAGTTGGCGACCATGATTGTATTGTTAAAATAATTGTGGGGAAGTCGATATCGTGCTAAATACGAATCATTCGCCCAAGTCAACACCTATGCTTGCTAATCAGCAGCCCCCGGATGTTATATTTGGGGACGGGGAAGTTATTGTACAGTAATTTGCTGACACGTCTAAGTGACACGAGCATCTGGTTATAAATGAATTCTTAATAATTGATAATGTTCAGGAATATAACATAGCTGTAGCCTTTGTCTTGGGTATTTTTTTAGTATTCTTCATGTTGGTAAGAAATAAGAATATCTACTCAATCAATTGTATATCTTAATGATTAATGTTACAATCGAGGTTTATCCGAAATGTACATATTTAATATTAAATAACTATTAGCCTATTAATAACTATAATAAAATAAATACCTTTTAGAAACACAATCCGTCGTTTAGTCTCGAACTTAATGTATTCGACTTTATAAAATTCAAGTTTTTTAAAATTTTTTTCGAAAAATAAAATATTATCTTCTATGTTCATATTTGAATAATACTGTGCTATTGTAATTGACCAATAAAATAAAGAGAATACTGTACTATACTAAAATAGAATAAAAGCAATATAAGCTATAAAAATATTAATCAAAAAGCTGAAATATGCCAGAATATTAATTAGAAAAAATGTACAAAAATAATGTAAAACGCAAAATAAAAAACCAAATACAGATATGTACAATTTATTTATAGGTAGATCGTTCTGCTCTTGTTTGAACTAAGTCACATTTTTCAATAAGTGACTACACTTTGATGTGGGCGAGTGATTCGTATTTAGCACGATATCGAATTTGCCACGATTATTTAACAATACAATCACGGTCGCCAATTAAAGTGAGAAGATGATTCGCAAATAACCAACACGATATCAAACTT
>JAAAKQ030481408.1:8956-20999 GCA_010016005.3 Zanna intricata
GATGTTTAAAGAAAAAAAAAGAAGTGTATTCGGGTTTCATAAGTGATATTTTCAGTTTTAAGACATAAAATTAACATACAATTCAAACTAAAAAAAAATAACATTTTTCTCTTTTCATTTAAACTGAGGTAATTACTATTAAATTTAGCATTTAAATTTTTTCAAACAAATACCATAAATAAATAAAAAACACATGCGTTAAAATTCCCTGTGTATGGTAGGTGTGATGAAAAAAAGGTGTTACTGTATACGAGAACTGTATAAACAAACATCAAACTTAAGTTATGTACACAAACTGTAGCTTTTGTTTATGTAGTGGAACATAATTACTGCAACTGTGATTATTAACATACATTAGAACTACTTTGTGATCACCTCAACATTACATTAAATAACAATTAATTCTTGTTAAAATGTAAAATGTACATATAATTAAATTTAAACATCCATTATGTATTTTTTTATACTATACATAGTTAATAATATAAAATACTCAAATGTTTTAGTTATTTCATTCTATTAATACATAATCTCCATTTCACTATCATTGAATTACTGTCTACAGATCAGCAATTAGAAAAAATTACTTCATCGGGACAACTAAAAGAAGTTAACTAGATTACAAAAAAAAAAAAAAAAAAAAAAAAAACTCACTTTAAAATAATAAATTGTAATGCATTTACCAAATATGATGCTGATCAATGAATTTAAGATAGAAAGAAGATCAAAAGAAACAAGTATGCGACTAGGTTAGAGTAGACCAAATTATAATTGATGTCCTTTAATGATCAGTCTATCCATTCTGCTACACATTTTTTTTTTTTAATTTAAGTACTAACTCAAAACTGACTCTCACATAAAATAATTACACTTATAAATTAAAAAGCTGCTTTTCATAAACGGGGCATAAGCATGTCTGTTTCTATGAAATACATTCTATAAGTAGTAATAGGCTTAAAGACCAATTCTAGTTTGTTAACCTGGCCTAAATGTTATAGAATTACATAATTATAATTACAATCTATTGTTATATATTATATTACAACCATTTTAATAGTTTAAGAAAAACAAAATTAGTTATATTTAAATATGAAATTTGTTTTATAAAATAGAGAATATTTCTACAGACCACACACACCTAAACAACCCACTTCAATCAAGTTTTTATGTGCAATTTGTAAATTAGAATTGCTAGCTTTTACTTTTAATAAAATATAAATATTAAGTCAATTCACTAAAATAAGGTTTCTTGATAATCAATCTTAAAATATCAAAATTTTATTACAAACCCAATATTCAGTCATTTTAAAAACATAGAATGATTTTTACTGAACTGAGCCTTTCCTTTAAAATAAGAAAAACTAACAAAATATGAGTTAAAGGTCACTTAAAAAAATAAGTAACATTAGTTTCAATTTAAAATAAATAAAAAAGTAATATTAATTCATGTTTTTTAGCAGAAAAAAGGTTCTCAATTCATATGAGAACTGCTGCAGTATGCTGATGAATTTTGGGTACAGCTAATGACCTCATAAAAATCAAATGAATTAATGGTTACCTCATTTCTTATAAAAAAATATTAAATAATAAAAACACCTGGTTATCAGTAATGGTGACAGGTCTATCCAGCAGATAGCTTATTTGATCTCTCTAACAAAAAGGTTCCTTCAACTCTAGATGTGGAGTATAACTGACTTTATAAGAAGCACATTATTTTAATATGAAAATTAATATTGTAATTTTTTTTTTAATAAAAGGTCCATTAAGAATGATTATCATAAAATTCTGATATTGTTAAAGAAAAAATTTAAGAAAACTTAAACTTATTGTTAAATGGAAGAAAAGTTAATATTAAACCGAAATAAACTTTAACCAAAATGTGACTGGGAAGAGATTTTCACTACTATTAAAGCTTAGCAGTAATACAGCTACCATAACTGTATGATAGTGGATTCAATTACAAAAAAAACAGAATGTTTATATCAGAAATTATAACAGAAAAACAAATTATTATCTTCAGATAGGCAACAGATTCTATGCACATGTAAGAAAAGCTCAGTAAAAAATATTGAAAAATGGTATTGATTAACAGAGCTCTGAACATTAAATAGTTACAAAAAAAATAATACAGAAAACTTACTATTTAACTAATATAGTCTTGAATATTTACACTGAAAATTTTACAATCTTATTTAATAATAAACTCAAATATTTCTAATAAAGTACCAATTTTAAACAGCTACTAATTCTGTACCAAAATCTAAAATAAAATAAAAAATCATCAAATCTAGGATTCAATTATATGACAGAAAAAGCTACTTAGTCTACTACTGACCACAAAATTAATTAATCTTATGAATTTATTTGGAGGCATCATGTTTAGAATTAAAATATAAATGACACCTTTTAGAAAAAGAATTTTCCCAGCGTAGTTAACAATAAACTAATAAAATGTTTTGCTTGGTTAATTGACAAACATGAAACTTGTTGGAAGAAAAGCAAAATGGAACAAGGTAAAATAAGGACCACAAATATAAACAAAATTATGAAAGTGAGGATATTTTAATGGTCCTCGTTTTAATGTAAAACATAACCAAACTAACAAATTATACATACTACATTTAGAGATCTTACACTACTGAAATCCAAGCAGTAATTACTATGGTATTTCATTCATCATTTTTAAATAAAATTATTACTTTACTGTAATTCAGCCATGAACAAACAATGTGAAAAAAAACTAAAGCAATTAACATATTTCTAAGTTAACTTGACTAGTAGTGGTGTAAAGCACAACATAATCACAACCTGTTTTCAAAATTTATATCATTACTTAAATATCCTCAATCTACTGCAATTAGAAGAGTAAAGATAACCAACAAATTATAGGCCTGTATTTCAGTTCAATAATTAAAGAAGCTGTAATAAAAGTCCATGTTAAAAAAAAAAAATAAAACACATAAGTAACTAATGCAACTAACATGCTTATTAACAACAGTCTTCATTAGCAATATTCCATTTTTAAATTTATATGTAGACAATATTTCACATACTCAAACTGAAACTTATTGAGGGCATTTTTTAATTACAAACTGAGGTCTGAATAAAATACAAGAAACCCAACAGATTAAATCATACATATGCAAATTATTCATATTATAAACAAACTAATGAAATAGCTCTTGTGGATTTACCAAAGATTCTGACACTCAAAATGAAAACATATGAAATATATTCAAATTCTTAGAACTAAAGAAATCACTAAAGTATGGTTATGTTTCTCCTTTAAAACAAACGTAATTAAAATATTATCGTATAGTATGAATGTAAATAAACAACTAGCCTCTATATAAAATATTATAATACATACATAACCTAGGCCTAAGAAAAAATGATATTACTTGTATTAAAATTTTATGCTGAGAAGCTCAAAGATGATTGTTGACAATCAAAATATGCATAATTACAATAACAAAAGGCTATTAAAATCTTTAAAATATGTACCTTTTTAACTCCTTTATATATGAAGACATATAATTCTCTCCCGACGTTAAAACATATCCTATCACCATTCCCACTGGAATCTGGTAACGTTACAAAAGACACCCTCACCGAAGTATTTGCTTGCATATTACTATATCCCACCCTATTTGGTCTTGAATATTCTGATAAAGTCATTAATTTGTAAATTCCTTCTCTAGTAATAAACTGTGTTTTCAAGTCATCTTTACCTCCACCATCTACACTCACCGCCATTTTAAACTGACTGGAGACGAATAGAAGTGGGTGGGTTGATTGCTACTTTTATTTCCACAGGTAGCTGTAAACATAAAGTGCTTATTTAGTGTTTATTTATTTGAAAAGAATTAATATTAAATCACCGTTTCAATATCATTTTCTTTAATAAAGCGGCATAAACGCAAAATTGAATACGTTTCATAAATTTAGTCACTCGGCTCACAATGAATTGTCGAACTCCATGTTACGTGTTCAAAACTAATTCATTTGAAAAACGCTTTAAAATCCTTATCTCTTGGAATTCTACACATCCTTATCTCTTGAATATCTACACATACATAGTTTACTTACGTAATTCCAGAGCATGATTGTAACAACATGCTTGATTTATTTTAAAGATTCGTATCATGCCGTGGTATTGAAGTCCGTAATTAAAAACACGTTTACAAATAAAATATTCAAAACATAACTGATTAGATAGTCGCTTATATCTTCAATCTTTCATGAAGATGTGACTCTTGAAGAAAAAATGATATTACTCGACGTAGTGTTTAGATGAACTATACGCAAAATTTTTATGCTAACCGTGGTCAAACGATTCGTTCATTCACAAATTAAAATACTGCTGACGTCAAGTACATTCCCTTATAAATAACAATTTGAAATATTTTGTTTACTAAGTAACAATACGTTAAGATAATTTTTAGTTTGTAACCATTAATAATTTTATTAAGTAAGTAAATCTCCCGGCACTTTCTCTGTATAAAATTATAAATTAACATTCACGAGAAATCTAACTTCTGTATTATAGTGAACAAGAATAAAAAGCATCCACTATTTACAGACAAAATACAAATAAATTGTATTTAGTCTAAAAAGTGACAGTTATCAGTTCATTTAACTTATAGTTTCACTGGATTATTTTATGGTCACATTTCTTATTTGTTCTATGTAGAGAGAAAGAAATCACAAATATTTGAACATCCAGCAATTAGTCAGTCTCAGAAAATATTTGAAATCATTGACTGTAGAGATTCAGCATTTTCTAAAGTGGAATAAATATTGGACATTTTGTAATTTCTAACACAAGTTTAATATAAATATTTCTCTAATTTTACAAATAAGTTTTTTCTGGACCAAATTTTGTGTAAAATAAGTTATTTTCATATCTGAAAATTTGCATCAAAAAATTATTAAGATTCAGAATAAGCATTTATTAGCCATGTAGGATATTTTTTCTTGTAAGAAAACAGCTAAAATTTCACAGACATGTGAAACGAATGAATGAATTAAGGCTAAAGAAATAAATTTTCAATAAACTCTGGAACCAGAAAGTTCCAAGGTAGCTATGTTAAACAGATGAAAGAAGAGGTCAAAAAGTTCAACATTACAGAAAAACACTCTACATCAAAAAGAATATATAAAAAAAAATGTTTATATTAAAGATTCCTGTAGTTGAAAAAAAATCTCAACTGAGGAGAATGGACTGAAGAAAGAATTGCAAAACAGTCAAAAAGAATGAACTCATAGAAATGATATCTGAGTAGTACTTGAAGGCCTATCTGTGGACTAAAAAAAATGCTACATGTTTTATAAATGCTAGTAATCAATCAGTTTATTGGACAACTTTAGTTCTGAAAAATACTTATTAATAAGTGTCTTTTTAGGGTTTATATATAGATAAAACAAGCCTTTCTTTGTATTTGGTTCAATATAAAATGTTTTACCTCTGTAGTCTTTCACTGTGTGAATAACACTAATTTATTTTCTTGTAAAAAAAAAAAAAATAATGGTTAACTGAAGGAGAATGGGACTGATTGTGGATTAAGAATGCATAATTTAAAGCAATACAGCAGTAAGAAAAGAAGTAAGACCAGAGTGCAATTCTGGAGCTACTTACCTTTGCTTAAGAGAATTCCAGTACTACAAACACACTGAAAATATTCATTAGTGTATTATTTTCAGAACATAGGTATCTCAAACTGGATTCAATGTTTTTTACTTCATGTACATGCTGAACAACAGAGCTCGCAAATATGACCCAGAGGAAGAATATAAACTGGAAGGGTAGCAATTTGGCTAACCACAAGTAATCTCCATTTTAGAAGAAAACAGTCAAAAAGATGTCTGCAAAACTGCCTCAAAAACTCATTTGAAGTATCTCACAAAGCTCCTCTTATGGAAAATTTTTTCTTTTTGTTGGATATCAAGAGTAAATACAAAAAAACTAAGAGAAATCTAACAGGTAACCTAACGTCTTCTAGTGATAGTTACAACCCTTTTTCTGTAGCTTCACAAGATATAAGAGTACCTCCAAAGGGAGAAATTATATACTGTACAGTAATTTGTAAACTATGGATTTCTTTCTTACTTGGATTTTCTTTATGGATTTCTTATTTTTTAGACAATTAACAGAAATTTTTTTTATTAAAAAATTCAATAAATGAAAATTAGCTTCAATCATTTATCACAATTAAACTATTTTTTATTTTTATTAACAAGAAAATAAAATTATTTAAAATGTCAGAAAGATATTAGCTCGGATTTGTAGTTTTATCCATGTGCTGCATTAGTAATTTGGGATGTCAGGGTTGAAAAAAATCTGTCAAAACTTCACACAACCCAAATGAGACAAAAGTGGCATGGATACTTTTCAATGGTCTCTCGTACTGCCACATCTTCAGCTGTATGTACCATTAATACACTGGCATGTTTTTTAAAGTAGGGCTAGTAGTTTGAAGGTTTTGAACCCAAATGTTTACAGGCCAGACTCGTGGAACAGTGATGTATTCAAAATTCATGCTGCACAAAACACATCTCTGTAAAAGGAACTAAGAGCAAAAGCATATTGAACAACAATCAAAGACTCATTTGCAACTGTGACATATCTACCACATAGCATATTAATACTATTCAATAAACTGAAACACAGTACAGCGAGTTACTTAACTGAATACTGCATAATAGATTCACTATATTTGTTTAAGAATATGATTGCACTTAATGTATTTTTTATTATTTCAACATGTAGAGTATAAGAATTGTTGAATGTTTTTATTAGTATTGTTTTTCATATACATGTGTGTAATTTGTTTTATAATATCTGAAATTACTTTGCATTTAAATCAATTACTGTTGTATAGTGATATAAAATACTGAAATGAGAGCAGTAACTAACTATATTTCTTATCTTTAATCTCAAAAATAATCTAAAACTAATTTCAATTATATATTTATTAAAGTTCTCTACACAATTTTATAATTTATATTTACAACGTTACTGAAATAAATAAGAATAGAAACACTCATGCACTCTGTACAAAGTTAAATAAAGAGTAAAACCATGAATTTTGATACAGAACCTTTTCAATTATTCATAAATTTGGTTGGCAAAAAAAAAAATACAAACACATGATTCAATGCCATTACACACAGTAGTAAGTGGTGAATAACAAATTGGCATCCTACAATCTCATTTAAAAAAAACATGTGCTATATAACCTTTAGCCCATTAAGCTGGTCTAATGGTTAACTTTTGACAGTAAATCAGTTAGTTGTTCAACAGCTGATTTTTAAAGTTGAAGTTTTAAAATCCTAGCAAAAATTAGTTGCTTTTATACATAATTGAATATTAAACAGTAGATACTGATATACTTTGGTGGTTGGGTTTCGATTAACAACATATCTCTGGAATGTTCAGACTGAGTCTGTACAGGACTATAAGATCATTTAAATGTCATACATCATCCTCATCTCATTGGCTCATAAGGGGGTTGTTTGTTCACAAGTTGATTAGATTGCAGTATTAGGAATAATAAAAATATTATCTTTCACTTTTTTCAGAAACAATTTCTAGAAAGTACTTTCCAATGGTTAAAGTACACTTGAAATTATCTATTATATAAATCGTTATTTTGTTTTTATAATCTTAAAATTTATTTTTATTACTATTTTAATATTTTTCAAAATTGTAATTGATTTTTGAATTATTTTTAATTTAACATCTTTTACGATATAATTAATTTATAATATTGTTAACAAAACTCTGCAACTATGTGATTTAAAAATCTACTTTTCATGAACTTCTATTTCATATTTTATCTGATGAGTTATAAAGAATTTTGTTTTTTCAGCTTGCAGAAAAATTGTATTTAATATCTTAATCTCTGCACATCACATCATCATCATATATCTGGAGCTGAAATGAATTCTTTGATATAATTTTATGATTTGTGAGCAGATTGGCTGTTCACATCCTTTTCCAGAGAAGTAAAATCTAGTTTTAAAACCTATAGCTTTGCTTGGTACCAGTATTGCAAAGGATGATGACAATATACTGTAGATTAATAGCTGCATCCATTTACAGTACAAGTTTTCAGATTTCATAATGATCTGGGTCAGTACAGAATTCATTAAGAATACTCAAGAATTTCAACATTAAAATATGATGAAATTTTAAGAAGTCTTAAAATACACTTAACTGCAGGACTTCTACAATACTAGTACAGTAAATGCTAAATGATATCATCTGCTGACAGTATGTTCAACACAAGTTTATTCATCTTACCTCGTACTATAAAGACAGACTGATGTTTAATGTAAGAAAATGCAATATAATTAAGACGAGTTAACTCACCAGTAAAACCGTAATAAAAGAACAATAACAATATTCTAACAAGAAATATATTATAGTAATAAAAAATTATAATTAATATCTAATTACAAATAAATATAATAATTTATATTAGAAATATATTTATTTAAATATTTTAACTAATTTCTTGAGTAATAAATATTAATTTATTTTTCAATTAATTATAATCCTATATAATTTTATATACAATTTATTTTATTTTAATTAATAAAGTATTATAAATTATATTTTATTGTAAGAGGTTTGTCCATAAAATAAGGCCTCCAAGGCGCTGGAATCGTGAGGAATGCTCAACACAAGATCTGGAACACTGGCGTGTAGCTTGGTTCCCTGCCTACAAATTCCCACCATTCTAAGCTGTCTGCAATGCTTAGTCTTGCTTTGGCAGCCATTTGCAATGGAGCTTCTGCCTAAACTTTCGTCAAGTTATGTTGCGATTCATTTTTTGTGTGCTAAGGAAATTATGTCTATAGAAATTCATTGTCAGTTACATGAAGTGTATGAACATAAAAAATGTGTGAAAATGGTGCAGAGAGTTTAAAAGCGGACGTACAGATGTCCATGATGAAGAGTTGCCAGAGGGCCATCGGTTTCAGGTGAAACACTTGCAAAAGTGGAGAGGGTAGTGCTTGAAGGTCGAAGGGTGACAATTCAAGAGCTGTGCAAATTGATGCCTGATGTTGCAAGACAACTATTGAAGAACATTTGCATTATCAAAAAGTGGGTCCCCAGAATGCTCATGAAGATCACTGATGGCAACAGTTTGAAGTGGCCCGCTAATTCCTTGATTGCTAGCAGAAGAGGGTGAGAAATTATTGGATTCAGTTGTCAATGGCAACAAAATCTGGGTTCATTACACAACACCAGAGACAAAAGAACAGTCCTGTTAGTAGCAGCATTCAGGACTGCTGAAACTGCTAAAGTTTAAATGAACATTGTCTGCCTGCAAAGTGTTGGCGACTGTATTTTGGGACAGGAAAGTAATATTGTGAGAGTTCATGCCAACCAGGACGACAACAATAAACCCTGATCATTACTGTCAGTTTTGAAACACTTTTTTCTTGCAATTCAGAACAAAAGAAGGGGCATGCTGATGAAGGGAGTGCATTTCATCAGGACAATGCTTGTCCCCTCACAGCCTATGTAACAATCAACCTCATCACCGAATTTGGATGGGATAATGTCACACACCCCCCTACAGCCTGGACCTATTACCAAGTGATTATTATCTCTTTCCTGCATTGAAATCACACCTGGGTGGAACAAATTTCAGAGGAGTTGAAAGAAGAGATTGTATGCTACCTGTGCGCTACAGCAGGAGAGTTCTATGACACGGGTATATAAAAAATGCTACACCACATATAAAAATGCATTGACTGCAATGGGGATTATGTAGAAATATAGTAGAAAGTCAAAGCTTCCAACGATGTATGATTCATTGCAAATATACTTCTTTTACTTTAATATTTCTTTTTACTTTATTTTTGATAAAAATTGGAGACCTTATTTATAAATGCCTGTGCAAAATTAATTTGTTCCCACTTATAACATATTTTGATGTTCCAAAAACCTGAACTTTACTTATTCTTAACTCGCATTATGTTTTTTTATCATCCTCAGTGACTCAGATTTAACTGCAGAGGGATATCTGGTTTTTTTTTTTACAAAAATAAAGAATTGTTTTGTGACTTCTCTATCAATAAAAGTTGTATGTTAAAAATAAATTTAGTAAGAAAAAATGAATTATTTGAAATAATTTGCAGTCAGTCCCTAGAATCTGTATGATATTGAACTGAAAAAAAAAAACTTTGTTTTCAACTATGTCTACTATAGATGAGTTTAGGACATAGGAACAAAGGAAAGGGATATTTTTCTTATTTTAATGGATAAGAAATAGTTTTTTTCTCATATAATTAAAAAAAATATTTTAATGGATTATAATTTAAAAGACACTTAAACAGAATACATTAATAAAATCCTTCATCTTCCTCAATATGATTACTATCTTGACATGTAACAACACCTGCAAGTATATGCTTTGGTATTTCTGAACCCCTAATACGTACCATATAACAAGCATTTTCAATTTTTAAAAGTGACTGTCTAAGTACACTTAACTTTCTATAAAAATCTCTTGAAGATATCTTAAACCATGACAATCCAGTGTAAATATCTCTCACAAAATCACAAGCTCTATACATGGCTTCAACATCACCAGATGATAAACTATTAATACAATGCCGCATTAATTCACCTGTTAAATCCTGTACACCTAAGACATAATCCAGTGGAGTGAGAAGCACTTTTAATTCATCTTGTTTTGGTTTTTTTATTTCACACTGATTTATTTCGGTAACTGATTTAGATTCATCATAGTCATGTGCTTTTTCTGCATCAATATTTTTATTTACATTACTTTCAGCATCTTCTTCTGTAATAGAATAAATTAGTTCATTCTGTGCATCTTCCCAAAGAAATAATTTACCTGATTCTAGGTAATGATAAAAAGTGTATGCTTCAATGAATTCTTGGATACCTAAAGAAATAATTAAAGAAGAATTATAAATAACAATTTTACATAATATTCAACGTTTAGAACCGGTCCAACATATCAAACTACAACATCACATATTTTGCTTAATTTCAATATAATATAAAAAAACATTCCATTTCATATTATTTTATATAAATCAAAATACCTTTTTTTTTTCTTTTTTTTACTGAGCAAACAAAAATTTACTTATGCTGTGGAAAGAAAGAATTTCTTTGATAGGTTATGTTCGTTACCTGTTCATCGGTTAATAAATGTTCAGGCATATTTATTCTAAAACTGGGATTTTCTGTTTGCAATCATGTTATTGAATATTTTACTTTTAATATCCAATCCTTAACTTTAAATCACTCTTTATTTAATTCATGTTCATTTTCATCGGTTATATTATACAGTATTTATAACAACAGTATTGTGCAAGCAAGGTAGATTAATTTATTTTTAATTTTTATAACATTACCAAGAGTCATAAATATTTCAAAGACTATTAGTGTAGAACAAGATATTAATCAATATGATAAATAAATTATACTGATGCTGTAATGAATTTATGTATTGAATTTATTTATGATAAAATTAATTACATTTAAACTACATTTTTGTTACAACTGTAACAAAGAATGGATTAAACAAATTGCGAAAAAAAATTTTTTTTTAAGAAAGTCACATTTACGGTTAAATTAAGATATTAATAAATTCAGATTTTAGAAATAATTTATAAAAATTGGTTGTTTAAAAAGCAGTTAGGATTTGTATTTTCTGAGCACTAGTTTAGAGTTAGTGAGTTTACATAAAAAATGAAATATCTCGCTGCTGAACCATGAAAACTGCTTTCATTATATCCAATTTTTTTACCATCATTGTTTAAGCAAAAGATAGAAAAAATCTTATGTGTACACCGCATGACTTCCTTGTACACCAATTAAATTACATACTCAATTCTTTGCTGCACTTCATTTAAACTTATTTCATTTGAAAGTGAGATACAATTCTTTAATAAAGTTGACAGTTACACAATTGCTGAAACATTAATTTTTATTAACAACAATTTATAAAAATTATTAATAGTAATAGTTACTATATATATATATATATATATA
>JAAAKQ030481408.1:21099-34158 GCA_010016005.3 Zanna intricata
TATATATATATATATATATATAATAATTATTATTATAAATTACAATAATTTATAAAATTATTAATTCAACAATCTTACATTAAATATTAGGATAGAGTAAAAGTCCCTTTATTATTTGTATTACTAGTACAGTATTATTCATATCTTTGCGAGTTGCTGATTAACAAAAGTTTCAGATTTCTAGTGTATCACATAAATAAAAGTTAATAATTACACTATTCCATACAGTAAACTCCTATATACTGGTTACAAATTTTGATCTTACATGTAAAATATTCAGTTTTTATTATTAGATTATTTGTGAATAATCAAAAATGAAAAAGAAACAATCTTACAGGAAAAAGAAAGATAACATGAAGAAATACATCTCAAAAAAAATGACAAGATGGATATGAAGAGGAAGAAAATGTTAAGAAAATGGGAAGAATAAAAAAATAAGAGAAAATGATAAATATAAAGAAGAAAAATGTTAAAACCAAAGTAAGAATAAAATGATTAAGAGAATATGTATATAAAGAGTAAAATGTTAAAACCAAAGAACGAATAAAAAGGAAGATAATGTTGAAGAGGAGCTATCTGGGATAGCAGAAATAAGGCGTACTTCACTGATGGTATAAGAAGACTCATAAAAAGATGAAGCAAGTGTAGACAAGTTGGTAGGATTACGTGAAAAATTAAAAACAAAAATCACATTTGTTAAATAAACAAATTTTGCTATTCAGCTTCTATCTGTTTAATTATTGAATGACCCTTGTATTAAAAAAAATTCCTAAAGATGACATGGTTTGCATTTAAACAAAATAGGTAGAGACAATTTGTAAACAATATCATAAGAGTTTTAAGTAAAAATTCTAATCAGGCTTTTCAGCTGACCAAAGAACTGGAGTAAGGCTTTTCCATTTAGAATGTGTTCACCACACAGAGCGTGATAATAGACAATAGGTTAGACCTGTGTTTCCCATCAAAACGTGCAGAATACATTTTTACATTTTGAAATGTACATTTTATTGTTAGATCCACATAAAATTATTTTGACTGAACGTGGTTTAAAAAAAAAGAAATATCATAATATCTAAAATTAGTGATTATGAATTAATATGCTATTTCTGTTATGAGATGTGTAAATGCGGGGGATGCAGCTCTATATATATATTAAAAAAGGCTTAATTATGAGATGAATGTTAAATTGAATGAACTAGCTAATGAAATGGCATTTAAATTAGCTATTGATAATTTATACATTTATAAAATCAAGTATTTAATAGTTGGAAGTTACAGATCTCCTAGTACCTAAGCCAACACATTTCTGTACTTAGATTATTGTAGATTAATAAAATTCAAAATATTATAATTGCACAAGATCTAAACACTAACTCTCTCTCTCTCTCTCTGATGATCCAAATTATAAATAATTGTGGGATTTAATAAATTAATATAACCAAACAAATGTGATTAAATTAACAACTAGAATCATTGTAAATATAAGTAGTAAGTATCGACTACATAATTGTATTCTTTCAGTATTATCCTAAAGAGGCACTCACGCCATCAATAATCTACAGATCACCCAGCTCAAATTTTAAATATTAATTCAGTAAAATTAAGAAAAATATGCACATCTCATCTAATGAGATAAAATCTGTTTGTTTTAGAGATACTAGTATAAGGATTTTAGAGATGTTAAAGGCTGGGTTGTCTTTCATTAGTTGGGACATATTATTTGTGCTATGTTATCAAATGTGGAAAGTGTTTTATGAAGCATTTAATAAGGTTTTCAATTCACGTTGCTCAGAAACTACTAAAACTGTATGTTCCACAGTAAAGTTTTTAGCACACATAATAAAGTTAAAAAACAAAATGTTAGGTTGGTATAGTTTTTATAGATAATATAGTGATGAAATTTTTAATATTAAATATAAATTATGAAACCACAATATAGTAGTGATTCAAGAATTAAAGGAAAAAAATTAAATGAGCAAAAAAAAAAAAAATATATATATATATATATATTTTCTTCAACACCATACAAAACTTAGGGAAAAAATAAATATAATAAAAAATATTAATATGTTCATAAAAATTGTTAGTAACAGATATTTTTTTATAGTTACCTGAATAATAAGATCTAGCAAACTGATAAGGATCTTCATCAGCTAGTTCTTCAGAAATTTTAAAAAAATTAGTCGATATTAAACTCATTAAACGATTTTTTGCTTCTGGGAGAACAGTTGTTGCTGCTGAACCCCTAAAAAGTAATTTGACTTACTTAAAATAATTATATTATTAGACAAAACACTCACACCATATCCTGTAAGGGGGGGAGTAAAATTAATAAATATTCCAAGCAATCTTTACATCACACACCACCTTTGTGGCAAGAAACTAATTATTCTATTTTAAAAAAACTGTTAATCACACATGCTTACAATGGTTGCATGTTTTTTTTGTTTTTGATAATTGATTCTTATGTATTTTTAAGTGCTGAATTTGAAATACCTTCATTTTTTCCCATCACGATAGGATTTTTTACAAATCACAAATTTCAGAATTTGTAAAAAGCTGAAAAATTGCAAAAATGTGATTCAATGAAATACATATAACTTTTTTTTCTTAAATACTAAATTAATATAATATATTCACTTTTTTGGCTTATAATATGCATTCTTATAACTAAATAGTTGAGTGGTCTGAAGAGAAGGGTTGGTTGGATCATTGACCTCTTAATTTCTGATGAAAATTACCACAAAAGAAGCCTAATTTCTATTATAATGCATTTTTAAACTGATTTATTTTTATTTATTTAATTAATTTTTATGAGGTACATCATGCCTTTGGAAAACAATCCCCCTGTTCACCACTCTTAATGATGAAATATGTTAAATAATTGCAATTTTATTCCATGTGTAGAAGTTTCTTTGGACAGCTTATGCACTGCTTTGTGCTTCTCCTTCCACGTTCTCTATAGGGTTCATCTCTGCGTAACATCCAGCAATAGTCTGCCATCATCGTAGTAGTACATTTTCCTTGATACCTCCTTTCCATGTCCTGATGAAATCTCTTATCCATTTCTTCAGTAACAATAAAGTTTTTAAAGAAATATAGTAATGAGATTTTTAATATTAGATATAAATTATGCAAACCTGAACTATAATAGCAAGGCTGAACAAGGCATAATATGCAAAGCTTAACTATAATAGTTCAGGAAAATAATTCACATTTAGGAAGTGAATCTTAATGCTCATGGAACAGCCTAAATTTTTGTACTTCTGCAGCATGTTCTCAACAACTGATTTGAAGTTTGGATTTTTCTTATTACCCAGACACTTGGTTACTATGTCTTTAAAGGCTCTCCAGGTTTTTTTTCTGCAACTTCCATTTGTTTCTCAAAATTACCATCTCCGAGAAGTTTTCTAATATCAGGACTAGTAAAGTCACCTTTTTTTAGTTTGGCAGTTGATAAGACTGGAAATTTGTCACAATGTACTTCACAACATTTAACTTCTTTTGGTAAGGCTTTGACAAACTGCTTCATCAAGCCTAATTTGATATATAGAGATGGAAGGAGAACTTTACTTTGATCTGTAAGATCTAAGTGGCCGCATATTTTTCATATATTTTTTGGACCATATTTTTGATTCCAGGTTCTAATGAAGCACTTTTTGGGGAATCTTTCCTTATCCAATGATTTTTTTCTCTAATATCCCATTCACACAGAAAAACTTTGTATATCCTCCTTGCTGTCCTAGGAGCATCAATATTATTTTGAGATTGCTGCACATCCAATTATGATTGTCATATTTAATTTTATTGAGAATGAATTCCAAATTATTGTAATTCACTTTTAAATGAACAGAGTGTCCGATATGGGGATTGATGGATATATATTTCCATTGTCAAGAAAGACAACTTTGAGGCTTCTTTTGGATGAATCTATGAACAGTCTCCAATCTGTACTTTTGAACAGAATGTTAAATCGAGTCAAAAGTCCACATACATCAATGTAAAAGATTAATTTCTCCTTCTTCCAAAAAAATATGGAAGAAAGTCCTTTCTTCCCTGAACCAAGAAAATAAGGTGCCAATTGCTTGCAGGTCTTCTCTTTTAGTCTCAAACCAAGCAATTCTGAATTTTCTTTGGTCAGTTGTAAGTATCGAACCAAATCGTTTAGTTCAGACTGTGAGTAAAGCTCTAGTGCACAGCTATCTCCTTGATGTTATGTTCATTTATATCACTTGTGGAACCATCTATTTCAGGTAAATTTTCTGGTGGCCAATGCCACCAGAAAAATTATAGATGTACCAGAAAATCGTACATCTGGACCATGAGGAACCAGGCATAAAACGAATGGCATATCTGGATAGATGATTCTTTTTTTATTCTTCAAATTGAAATCATGAACACCAGCCGTACAAAAATAACAATCATTGGTGGTGATTTTGTGGCTCTCACCACATCACTGGAATTCAAATCTGAATGCTTCTTGTTCAACTTTTGACCACCGTCTAAGTCCTTCAACACATGGGTAGTAATCGTAGTGAGGTTCCAATATTTTGTCTTGATTTCCTATTTTCACTCCCAAACACGTAAGGTAAACTTGTCAATTGAAAGTTGTTATATTTTTTTTTTGCCTTTCCAACATTAACTAACCACAGATGTAAGAAAACAAATCTACAAAATTTTTGCAGCCTCTGGAAGCAAATTTGAAAAGGGAAAGTTGCTTTATGGCGTGAAAATATATTTTCCACTGACATAAATGCAATTGAGCACAGAGGACAGAAAAATCACAGAGCAGTGTTGTTAGTTTCATGGTGCATGAATGGCATGGATCGCTGCCAATAAGCATGTTAGCATGCTACATCTTATTAAGTCTTGTCACAAATTGTTAACCAAGCTCTCATATCATCTCACCATTTTCATCCACCTTTCCTCCTCACATCTTCTCACTACAAGAATGCAAAGAATAAGCCAAAAAAAAGTGAATACATTATATTAATTTATTATAAAAAAAAAAGTTTTATGTCTATTTTATAGCAACACATTTTTTCAATTATTCAACTTTTTACAAATTTTGAAATTTGTGATTTGCAAAAAACCCTATGTGTTGGAAAAAATGACAGTTATTTTCAGATCTAAAAAATACATAGAAATCAATTTTCAAAAGTTAAAAAATGTGTAATTAATAATGCAGTTAAAAATAAAAACACAATTTTAAGAAATGGGTTTTCAGAAAAAATTGTGAATAAATGAAAGCAAAAAACAAACATACACAATGTTTGATCACATTAATAATTTTTATATTACACACATCACATTTATAATTAAATATTATAATTATTTTTGTCAGAATAATTAATGAATTTGTTGACTTCATTTATCAGTGTAGATGTTTCACCATTTGATTACTGCTTTTCCATTTGTCTAAATTCAGCTCCTTGTGCCACCTTTCCTGTTGATAAGGGCAGAAAGTAGCTTGGAGGGATCTAAATGTGTAACAGATAATTTTTTCTGGTAAAGACAACAGATATAAGCAACTTCTGCAGACTGTCTGGAAGATAGAATTCTAATGTTTTCTATTCCAGACAGTCATCACTTTCAAAGTTCAGTACCAATAATGTTGGACAATCCTGGATTAGAAAACAATTCTATAAAAACTTTCTGAGTAGTCTATTTTTTATAAAGATAAAAAATGTTCTTTGGATATCAGATTTCAAGTAATACTGAAAAATTTATTTTTTAATTTCAAACTTAACAAACAAATCACTTAATTGGAATGAAAAGTAAAACAAACATTGAATTTTATAATATTTAAAATTTTTCCTATACCTGTAATTATTGTTACTACAGTACAAGCACAGGACAATCAGAATATGAGAAGTTAGTTTAAACAACTATTATTACATTAATGATGGATCTATAAAAGAAATGAGGTGTGTTTTATTTTGAATTTTCTCTCACTGGGTGACAAATGAATTTTATAAATTAAAACCCAAGAAGAGCTAGCATTTGTAAGAACTGCACAAAGAAAACTTCAATGCAGTTATTATTTGTACTCTATATTTTCATTTATACTTTCTTCTGCTACAACATTTATAAATAATAGATATTTTGACGTTTATTATATTTAAGTAAGAGCAGAAGGACTGGTGTTTTATATAACAATCTTCAGCAATCTATTTTGGCTATTTATATAGCCCCTGATTGTAACTAAACAGAATCTTCAGCTACTTCATTTGCTAGACTGCCAACTGATACACTTTGCATAGTACATACACATTGAAAAAAGGAATGAAGAATAATGAAAGGAAAGTAAAAGGGCATGATCAATTACCAAGTGATTTCAGAGTCATTTACAAAGTGATTTTCCAATTGGTAGAATATAATGTCTCATTAAGGACCAAGATGTGTTTTTTTAACAATGTAATAATACAAATAAAATTAAGTTTAGGTGTAGTGTTAATTAACTTTTATGACAAAACTTAAAGGGCTATGTAAATCTCTATGTTCAATAAAAATATTTTACTGAAAGAATTAAAATAAAACATAATAAAACTTAATTATGAACAGATACATAAATAAACTATCACTACATTTACCTGACATTTGAATGTAATAGAAATATTATACGTTTACTTTCAATTGTAATATCCCGACTTATTTTAACTAATCGTTCAAATTTGTCATGCTTTTTATCCATCTCATCTCTATATTGTAGAAAAGCTTTTATAACAAGTGAATCTCCATAATTATCACATTTTTTATCCTTTTCAGAATTTTTATTCTGTTTTTTTTTGTCACCTGCATGCCGTCTTTGATTCCAACCATGACCTATAAAATGAAGAAGTAATCAAGATTTTACATATTAAAAATTGAAAGATAACTTTTAACATCAAAGATAACTCTCAACGTCAAAGATCTAATATCAAAGATAACTTCTGACATCTTCTAACATGGTTTGAAAGGCACTAAATTAAATGAATTATTTCCTTTTAATATAAACACATCTTTAATGTATATAACAAAGATAGTTATACTTAATAAACATATGCTCTGTTTTAGGTGTACTGTTATGCTAGCCCAGAAATAACAAACTGAAAATCATGGCAATAAAAATGGGAACTGAGATTTTTTCTTAGTACAAAAATTTTTACTAAATCTGTGATAATTTCAAATTTCACAATATAATACTATAGCCATCTCGAATCCAGCTGTATTGGAATGCTAAATCTTACTATCCCATTTCAAAGGAAAACTTTACAAATGAGACTGTGGTTACTGTATATGACTTATATTCCTATATACTTTAAAGGCATTATTTAGAAATAAAGTAATATTGTAGTGAATGAGTCCACTAAACATCCTTTAAACTTTGTGGTATTTTAAGGCTGTAAAACTTATTTTCTACATACAAAATTATTTAAAAAAAAAAAAAAAAATTGCAAAATAAAGTATCTCTAATACCTACAATTTACAGGAAAGAAACACTGGTTCGGTAGAAAAATATTAATAAACGTTAACAAATAAAAAACAAGTAGTTATACATAAATTTAATACGTATTTAATAAGAATTAAAAACTTATCAATAATTTTAAATACAAAAATATGGTTTTTTTATATATATAATTAAATGAAAGAGCACTATAACAAGATTATTAATTTACTCAGTTTAGCATCAAACTATGTTATACAGATCACATCTGGAAACGGTCAGCATAGCACTACTTGAATTAAAAAAATTATGTAACTGCTTTGATAGATTTAAGGGAAACCTTATAAAACTACTTTGATGGCTACTACCTTGATGGTAGTAGCACAAAAAAACAAAATTATAAAAGAAATAGGACAGGTTAAATTCCTTCATAAAAATAATCAACAATGTAAAAATCACACAGCAAATAGATGAAGATATTAAAGTAAATATGAAAAACAAAAAAAAATTCACAACTGACCCAAGAGAAATTAAATGATCATATTTCATTTGTACATCTAAATGCAGAAAATACAGTTTCGTTCTAAGGTTTATTATTTAAAAATTCATCAAATGGGTATTATTGGTTCAGCAATTCATTAAAACTGACAATGGAAGAATAATAAGGCTCTTTGATATATGCTGACTCAATGTTGAATTACGTTAAATAATTCTATAGCCTGGTTTGACAAAAATGGGTATTATTATGAATAAGTGGCTTTTTTTACATTAAAAAAAATAATTTTTTTTATAAGAATATATGTTAATTAAAAAAAAAAAAAAATGTTATTTAAAAAAAAGTATTTATAAAGTTAATTTAATTTATAACATGAACAAATTGTCGTAGAGAACAGCTGTTGAACAATTATGGCAGGACATCATTAGAAAATTTTCCCAGCTATATAACAGATAATAGCTTGTTAAACCATTGGTAATAGAAACCTTTCTGACCCAATTCAATTCCTGTAATATCTCAGGTGGTAGTATTGTGAAAATTGAAGGATATTTAATGAAGTCAAAAAAAACTCAACACTAAATATAAATTTCTGCTATTTTATAGTTTCCTAAATCAAAAATAGAATAATTTTCTACATAAAAATTTGTGTTTTCAAACACAAATATTTGTCGATACTAAAATTCAATACTCTATGATTTAAAACAGAAAAACCAACAGTAAGACAAAAGTTACACAAATGATATCAACTTTGTGCAAGGATTTCCTCAAAATAATAACTAGATAATTAAACACATTTGGTGTACATTGGTTGGATGTTATAATCTAATGGTTGCAGGTCACCTGACATGAGGTACACTTTACTTATAAACATGGCATTTTTATTAAGATTAATAAACATCCAAAACCAATTTATCAGAGAAAGTGAGGAATGAAGTAGTTCCTTGTCTTCTTTACTGACATGAATATATTTTGCATACAAACACATCAAGTTCACAAAATGCTGATGATATTTAGAACTGCAAGAAAAATTTGATTCTGTTCAAAATTGGCTCTACAATGAACATAACTACTCTCTGAGAAGGCAACCAGTGCTACTTATACTTCATATTCTCTACATACATCACAGTCACAAAAAAGACAGATAAAAATGTAACGCAACAGTAGGAAACATAATTTTACGAGTAAATACTACTGTGTAGCATAAACACAAAAACTTTTCAGTCCCTGACACTTCAAACTATCATTTGATAATAAATTACACATAACCAAAAATTATAACATGGAAGTGTTTCTTTCAAGTTTTAAAAACTTGATGAATTTTTACTTTAATTTTGCTTTTTCTTGTCGAAAGGACAAAACAATCATCAACCACATAAAAATAAAAAAGAATGAATAATTATAACTTCATTGTTCAGAATATATAAAAATGCTGAGATTCAAAATATTTTATAGTGAACCACATTCTCAAAACAAACTCTGTAAAAATTTATTGGCAGGAATATAACTGAAATTATATTAATTTAATTTTAATTGAAATAACATTTGTATTCGTTATTTATTTTAATATCTAAGATATTTCAAAAGCATCAGTCATTTTAAATTATTCTATTCTATGAAGAATAATTTATGTAACATTTTTGATTTATATCGTATACTAAAACACCTCTTTTACTGTCTATATTTTCATGGTTAAAAGAACACTACTTTGAATATCATAAATTTAAACAATCGTTTTCTCTAATGTGAAGAGGTATTATGTATTCCTTCCAACACAATAGTATATATTTATTCGATAATTTTCACTACGTATGCCGATATAAAAGAGGGTACTTCTTCGGAGTTTCATAGCCAAAATTTCCTTATTAATCGTAAAATTACATTGCTTTTAGTTTAAGTATGACGTTGGTTGTTAATGTAACGTTAATTAGATGAGGTTAGGTTGATAAATACGTTTCGTCAGCACAGAGAATCAACATAACCTACGCCCGTTAACTTCGTCTAATTAACGTTAAAAATTATGTACAATAAATAGTATATAAAACTTTGGCTGTGAAATTCCAAAATGTCTTGTTAAAGTGGGCCAAGTCAGTTACTTTCTCTTAATAGTAATAATTCATTATATAGTAGACTGTTCAGTAAAGCAACTGTGGCAAGTGAAGGTATTTGCAAGTCTAAGTACAAATTGCAATTCAGGTTTCGCACGAAACCAATTCTTTTTAACCACTTCAGTCTTCATTTTCCAAGTAAACCTTGGCAGGAGATAATTGTTATTTTAAGCTTTTTGGGTTTTGTATCAATCCCTTAAAACCGTAAAATTATCGCACCCGACATACTACATTAACATTACCTGACATTTTTTTTTTTAGTAAATAACTTTGTTACAATGTTACTAAAGATGACTATATACGCTATTAATTTTGTTCAAATACAGGTTATTTATCAAAATCTTTTATCTGCACATACTGCTAGAATAAAATTCTTTCCAATACATAACCTATTCTCCACAACAACAAAAAAAGTTTACGCATGCGTAGTGGGCCATTATGAAGCGCAGCTATGATGGAATTTGGGTTCACCGATAGACTGCATGCAATTTTTGTACTCTGATAACTTGTTCGCAGCAAAACTGATCAGTGTACAAATCTCACATTTCTTAAGAATGGTCGACTATCAGACTTCGTTTACATTCATACATATTGTCCTCTGAAGTAATACCTTACGGTGGTTCCTGAGACAAAACAAAAAAATAAAGAAGTTTTACGTAAAATAACATAAATCACATAAAATCGTAACGTAACATAACAACATAAAATTGTAAATTACATAAATCACTTTAGGAATGGGTAGATATGTCATCCGAATTTGTTAATATAATGATTCATAATGATAAATCCCAATGAAATCTAATTTCAATGGGAATTTTACTTATGGTCAAAATAAAAAAAAATTTAACAAGTTTAAAAAAAATACTATTAAGCTTTCATAAATATTGAAAAACCACCCGCAATCTCAGATTATAAACTCTATTTTCCATCAGGTCTTATTGAATAATTTATTAGTAGCAAGTTTATAACTAACATTAGTAATTGTAGTAATATTAAAAAGTATTTTTAATATTGTTAGAAAAATTTTATTGATTTTAGTAGTAGTAAAATAGTTTAAAAATATAATAATAGAGGTCAGCACAATATTACATATTCTAAACTGATACGAAATCATCTCTCGAACATACGTGTTATTAGTTAACAGCTAACTGAATTAGTGAGAATAAAAGAACCTTATGATTTACATGTTGAAATAATGTAGAATGTTCTACCAGTTCATAACTATTGAACAGAGGGAAATCTCTATGGAAATAATGTAAAATGTTACAAATTAATTTTTTCGTATTTTATTTGGTACGATCATATTGTGTAGACCCCTATCACTTACTGTATTGCTTCTGTATTGGCTTCTTCTATATCAAAGTAGAGTCGCTTCTGAAATAATCAACTCCTTTCTCCTCCTCTAATACTTAATTAGATAATTCTTCTGCTCCCTGCAACTGTCCAGTGAATTAGGGCCACTTGTTAACTCATTTTTTTCTAAAATTAAGAACCTCTGGCCTTTGCACATTTGATATTAATATATTTTGGCCTAATTTTACAAGTTCTCTCTTATTTTCGATGCACAGATCTACATTTCCAAAAATAATTTTTTTTTTTCACCTCAGTATATATATATATATATTTATTGTTAATATTTTATGAGGATAATTAACAAGATGTATTGACTAGAAGATTTAAATAATGGAATATGATTAATTATGTTACTATGTTTGTAACTTGAATATTTGTTGTCATTTGTCCCTCATCAACCTAATTGATATTAATTAATAATGTTTTTTAATTTAAATGGATGTCTGACAAAAAAGATCATTATCATAAAATAATATCAGACAAAATCAGCTAATGGTAAAGGTTTAATCTAGGAAAGAATTTTTTTAAATCCTCCAAATAATGTAAATTTTCTTTCTGAGGTGTTAGTTTTTTAAAACTATTGAGCAGCTTCCTCATCAATGATAATGCAGTTACCATGTTATGGATATTTGTCTTTGAAGAGGAAGCTTGTTTAGTACCTAATCAAAGAGTATTTTTTGCTTATTGCTGTCTATTCATTTATATTGTTTTATGTCAATTTTATTGTGAACATAAGTTTATATTTTTATCTTGGATGTACATGTAAAACTATAGTGAAAACAAAAACAATAGATCTTGGTGATGTAGATTAATCATATGCTTTGAAATTAATAATTTATTTTAAAAATAATCAGTTAAACTAAATAAAAAAAAAAATCTACCAATCAAATTTAGAATAATCTTTAAATACTTAATGTAGAATTACTTAATATGATAAACTACTGCCATTGATTGCACTACACTGTGCAACATTACACTATCCTGTTGAAACCAGGCTTTGAACTGGTGTGGGAAATTGTTCATTGCAGATGTAACATAATATCCGAAATGACAGTTGTTGTGATCCCCTCCTCATTTTTGAAAAGGTATGGTCCGATGACCTCATGTGATGAAATCCCATCACTATACCATTACCTTGCTGCTTGGTTCATGAAGGACGTTCATGAACTTTGTTGGGATTGCTGCCTGCCCAGTAACAATAAATCTGCTTGTTCATGTTGTTCTGCTTGTTCACCTGTGAGTTGAAAATATGCCTCGTCTGACATCTACAGCTTGTCCAGAAATTTGTTGTCCTCATTAAATTTTGATTTGATTTCCTCAGAAATCAAAGTGGAACTAGTGATCGTTCTCCTCCAGTTCTTGTACGATTTTTAACTTAAGGATAACACTTAACGTAAGGATGAAATTTTAAGTCAAAATGAAAAATTCAGCAAACACTGTATTGGAGCAACTTGATCAAAGCTGCTTGTTTACGAATTGAATAGTGCGGCTACTGTATTACAGAAACATGTACAGCCTCAATATTATATGGAGTATGAGCACTTCATGGCCTTCTTGGTAGTTTCTTTTTCAGAGCCAATCCAGTCTCTTCAAAGGTTTTAATTCACATTTTTGTCACATGTTTTGTTGCAACATACCCTAAATTGTAATTCCATTGTATACATACCCTAAATTGTAAT